>JAKCPI010029924.1:0-26772 GCA_023213315.1 Euborellia annulipes | reverse complement strand
ATATTATTTAAACCTGCTTCTAGGTATTTGATAAAAATTGGCATAAAATTCATTTTGGAGTATTTCGGGATCGTATAACTTTATATGTCGACTGCGAATACCGAGGAGACCATCCCTTGGATGTCAGAGGACCTCTTGAAACGGACGGTAACATCACCGTCTCGAAACTTACTTCATCCACGCAAACTGTACCTGTAAGTAAAGCTATATAAAGATACAATAATAATTAAACCTTCTAAAAGAAATAATTCGTTAAATGGGGATGGGGGTAACAAATTTATCGGAAGAAGTTTCTTGGGGGGGGGGGGGGCCCCGTGTAATCCTAGTGTGACTGATAGCACGGCACACAATTTTTTCTTATTTTCGGTAATTTAAAGGTGCATTCTGTACTTGTTTACCAGAATATATATACAAATCAAATTTTGAGGTGATTCATTTTTAAAATTTTATATTAAAAATAAAATTTAATTCCCAAAAAAAAATTATTTTCTCAAAACTCGGGGAAGGGGTTATGGCCCCCTTACCCCCCCCCCCCCCCCTGTATCCACCCTTGATTTCTTATCATATCATTTTACTCATTTATTCTTCTCGACATTTTCAAAAAATTATCTCTTATAGATATTTTCCCCGTCCCTCCCCAAATTTATTGTCTATTTAATTTTTCTTCCTTCCATCCTTGCAGTTTTTAATCGAGAAGAAGGGTGGGAGTAGGGGAATAAAATTCTCCAAGTCCCCTGTTTTCTACATTACACTTCCAATTGTGGGTTCGATTGGATTAATAAAGAAAGAGTTAAATTCAACTCGCCGTCAGAATTCTTATGTTGACCTTAATATTTATATTTTTTATTTAAATTAAGCAAACAATAAAAGTCTCTTGTCTTTAATTTATTTTTTATAGATTGATCTCCAGTGGATGGTGATGACATGTGACCCATCTCGACCAGAGCGGGAAATGTGTGATGAAATTCCGGTAATTTTTAAAATAACATAATATATCTTTTTATTTAATAAATTTAATTATAAAGCTTTTTTCGAATTTTTCTCAAATGCCAAATTTTCAACGTTTTAGCAAATAAAATATAAAGATTCCTTTTATCTCTAAATCTAATAAAAATAATATTTTGTATTAGAAATACGCTGTTCGTCCGACTGAATCCGGGGATGCTCGATGTAACATCAGCTGTCCTCAAGGTCCCCCAGGGATAAACGGATCCAGGGTAATATAACAATACAAATAAAAAATTTTTTTTGTGGTTTGTTATTTTTGATTATTGGGGTTTTTAATTATCGACCACATTTTGAATTAATTATTTATTAAAAATATAAATACTGTACAACGTTTCGACTTCTTATTCTGGAATTGTTAAGTATTGTGCACGGACTCCGACTCAAATGAACTAACCTCTAAGGGTTGCACGTGACTGCTCCTTGGAGGTTAGTTCACATGAGTCGGAGAAAGTGGACAGGACTCGACAACGACAGAATAAGCAGTCGAAACATTATCATTACTAAATATAAAGCGCTAGCCAGTGACTTCCTGTCCCTGTGTGTACGTGTGCCTGTTCTCTCGCTGATTGGCCAGATTTACAGGAAGTGGAGCCAGAGAGGGAAATTTAAAACTTTAAAATTTTGCAATTGCTAGCCTAAGGTGAGCAATTGATAAATTTCCAAACAGTGAGCAGAATAATTTTGACGCATTTGCTCGCAGACGGCGAGCAAGGGGGTCTAGGGAGCTACTCCCTTGCAAGTGGTAGAGCACACCTTCGCCACTTGTATTTTTAATAAATAATTAATAAAAAAATTGTGGTCTATAATTAAAAACTACCATAATAAAAATAAAAAATTCTTCAATATTCTTGTAAACGATGTAACATTATAGTATGAATCTAAAATTTCTGTGTAGATTACATCAGCAGATATACCTGAAAGAAACTACACAAAAATTTTAGATTCAAAAAATTCTTTGTCTAATCATTGTAATTTATTTTTAGGGTCCTCCTGGTCCTTTGGGACCTTTAGGTCCAATAGGTGAACCAGGCTTCCCTGGAATACCCGGATCTAGAGGCGAACGCGGACCTCAGGGAGAAAAGGTACCTTTTTTTCTTTGATATCAATCTTCAACGCAGTCGAAATGATCTATGTATATTTATGATATAGAGTCGGGCATGGTAATTCACATATATGCTTGAATATTCAAATTTTGTATATAAATTCTTAAATATTGGAGATGAAAAATCAATCTCAAAAAATTATTTGAAAGCTTTATTTTAAAAAAATAGCCCAATCTTAGAAACAAGAACCAAATTTCCACAGTTTGATTGAGAAACTGAATTATTTTATTTTTTAAGTTCTGTTCTGATAAGGACTTAATAATACAACGGTGGCCAAACGGCGGCTCGCGAGCCACATGCGGCTCTTTTTGAGTTTTATTGCGGCTCAATTAAAAAAATTGCATAAATTTGGTTCCGCAAAAACAAAATTCTTTGCAGCGCGGAGAACTTAGGTTCCGCAAAGGGGCGAATTTTTTTCCGATTTTCGATTTTTCAATACGGCTCTAAGTATCACCAAGTGTGGCCACCCCTGTAATATTATATTAAATTATTTATTTTTTTCATAAGAGGTTTCCAAAAATAGATTTTTTTTTATTTTTTTAATGTTTTTTAGGGAGAAAGAGGCATTCCTGGAATTCCTGGAGCTGATGGTGCACCTGGATTTCCAGGCATCGATGGTCTATCTGGTGCAAAAGGAGAACCAGTAAGTTATGTGTAATTCCATTGATCTACAAATTTTGTTTTTAAATATCGTTGATAAGCAATGGATGATTTAAAAACTTTTTATATCCTCAACTACACCAGCCTTCTTACAATTATAACTATCGAGGGTTTCCTTAATTTAGTTTTAAAATCTTCACATTCTTCCATTATTAAGATAATAATTCTGTTGGACCCGATTGAACCGCATCTTAAGGCGATTTGAACCCGTCCTCACTATGCCGCTGTTTGCCAATTGGCACCAAAGGAAGCCAATGAGAACGTGGAGTGGGGACGTGCCTCACGCGGCTTCAGTTCTGATTCAGACTTTCATTTCACTACTTCTCATTCAAAAAAAGTTTTTGAAACCACATCCAGATCTCTACTCAAGATTCAAATCGTCCAATAGTAAATTCTTCACGAGTTCCATATTGTGCTCTTCACTTTGAAGGCTTGGACGTACCCAAAACCGGCGTTTGCGCCTTCTTTTTTCTTTCTCGAGTATAACCGCAGCTGAAGCAATTAGTAAATCCTCGTCAGTGAACATTGTGCTACTAAACTAAATGAATGCCAACACATATAGAGGTTTTCCAGTCGCTGGCTTTGCCAATTCGCAAACAGCGGCACAGTTTGGACGCGCCTTTATAAAATGAGATATTTATTTAACTATTTAATTACAGGGAGAGCCAGGATTAACAGGTCCGCAGGGACCAAGAGGACTTCCGGGAGGTAGAAGGGGAGGTGGAGGCGATGTGCAAGGTCCGCCTGGACCTCAGGTAAAACCTATTTATTTATTAAATAAAATGGATGAAAGGTTTTTTTTTTATTATGAGGGGGGAGGAAGGGGGGCATACCATTTTTTTTTATAATATATTTTTTGTTCAACTATTTATTTATTTTCAAAATTAATGTTATTTTAAAAATTAAACTATTAAACTATTCACCGTAGGCACTAATTGAATGTTATTTTAATTATTTTAGGGTTTACCAGGACCAATCGGGCCATCAGGTCTCCCAGGACCACCAGGAATAGAAGGGGAAAAAGGACAGAAGGGAGCAGAAGGTCAACAAGGAATAGAAGGCTTACCTGGCCCTCGGGTGAGAAGAATTCTTTTTATTAATTATTTCAGATCAAGGAAAAAAATTAACTTGTTTATTTTGCAGGGGCCTCCGGGTCTTCCTGGCTCCTTCGAAGGGAATGTTGCGGGCCTCCCTGGGCCTAAAGGTGATAATAATAAGAATACTAAATATACCAAAAGCACGATTCTAATTCTGATTCTGACTTCAATATAGGCGACCAAGGCCCTCGCGGATTATCTGGAAGAGATGGAACGCCGGGTGTAAAAGGCGAGAGAGGGTTACCCGGAATTGCTGGGATTCAAGGACCTCAAGGACCCCCGGTAAAATTATTCTTATTAAAAGTAAATTTTGAAATATTTAATTTCATTTTGGCAGGGGTTAGAAGGAGCACGAGGAGAACAAGGATTCCCCGGAGAAAGGGGGAGAACCTGGTCCTCCAGGACCTTCTTGGGGTGCTGGCTCTACTCAGCTTGGTCTTTTGCCAACTGGGTCTCCTCCGCCTTCTCCAGGGCCTCCTGGACCTGCTGGTGATCCAGGACCTCCTGGGGAACGTGGACCGCCTGGATCGAGTGGACAGCATGGATTACCTGGACCTCCAGGACTTCCTGGGCCTGAAGGACCACCTGGAAGCAGAGGAGACACGGTACCTATCTTTTCTCATTTATTTTGGAAGTTTAGTTAGACAATATATAAAAAAATTATTCTTTACTTTTAGGGAAGTCCAGGAGAAAAGGGCGAAACGGGACCTCGAGGACCTGAAGGACGACCTGTAATCAAACAAAATGAATTAATTTAGTTGATGATAATTATTATAGTTATAATTTTTTTTTTTTAGGGCTTGCAAGGTCCTACAGGTCTTATTGGACATAGCGGCTCTCCAGGACTCAAAGGCGAACGAGGTGACCCTGGATTGACTGGACCAACCGGACCACAAGGACCTCAAGTATATCACACAAATCAGGATACACTGACTCGCCTCTGATGAAATAAATTATTTTTCAGGGTCAAGCAGGAACTGTAGGATTACAAGGCGTTCAGGGTTTACCTGGTTTTCCAGGTCCCCCAGGTCATCCAGGACCTGCAGGGCCTCCCGGACCTCCAGGCCCTCCTGGAGAAAGCCATATAGGATATGACGCCGCTTCGAGTGGAAATGATTTTGCTAATAATGTAATAAGTGGCCCTCCGGGTGTAATGGGCCCCCGAGGAATGCCTGGAAGCATCGGTCCTGTAAGTTATGATAATTTTTATAAAGTAAACGTTCAAAAAAAATATTTATCCGCCTCCCTCTCTTTTTGTCTGTTTACTCATTCTACAAATTTAATTTTTTAACAGGCTGGAGAAAGAGGTTCTGGTGGAGAACGAGGTCCGGAAGGACCTTCAGGCCCTCAAGGCTTACCTGGTCAAGATGGTTTACCAGGAGTACCTGGTGCCCCGGGACAAAGAGGAGGAACAGGGAATCCGGGACTTCCGGGACCTCCGGTAATCATATTTTATTATTATGGGATTAAAAATGCCTTTTAATATAAATTTTTATTTTATAGGGACGATCTGTATCAGATTCTGAACTTCGGGAAATTTGTGCCTCAGTTTTACGAGGTAAAAAGAAAAATTTGAAAATTAAATATAAATATTTACGTTTAAGATAAAAAATTTGCGAGATAAGTTTGTGTTTCATTGGGCAAAAATTGCGCCCCTTTTTCCATTCTCCCGGTCCAGGGGCGCAATTTTTGCTCAATGAAACACAAACTTATCTCGTAAATTTGTTAAATTAAACGATATATTGCCTGGCTTATTTACAGTCTATTTGAGCGTTGTTTGAAAAAAAAATTCCATCTCTTTTCAAACAAAGCTCTACCTAGTTAATATATATTTACGTATATAAATTTATTTTTAAATAGAACAACTCGCCGAATTAACTGCGACACTCTCAGGACCTCCGGGACCACCTGGTCCTAGCAAACCCGGAAGACCGGGCAACCCGGGAGTTCAAGGCCCTCCAGGTAATTTTGCTGAAATTAGTTTTTTTCATCTATGATTCATAATATTTACACTTTTTTAAGGTGATCCGGGACCTCCTGGGCCAACGGGCGAACGAGGTTTACCCGGAATTAGTGGTCCAATGGGACATCCGGGAGAGTCAGGACCTCATGGTGAAAGAGGTGACAAAGGTGATAGAGGCCCTGAGGGAGTGGGCTTAGAAGGACCTATGGGTCCCCCAGGGCCTCCAGGTAAGTTTTTCGATTTTTCTTTTGAATTCTTCAATTTCATATTCCATATATGAAATTGAATCTGCTAAAATAGAATTATAATTTTGTTACAGGCCCTCAAGGACCAGAAGGCATAGGGCATACGGGTAAAGATGGCGATAGAGGTGAACCAGGAAGGCCTGGTACGTTTCATATTCAATCGAAACATATACAGTATCTCATTCAAGGGAGATTTTAAAACAATCTAAGAGATTTGGATTTTATAACAATTTCTTTTTTTAGGTTCTCCAGGTGCACCCGGTCCCCGAGGAGTTCCTGGACCAGCTGGTCAATGCGAATATTGCAATTATCCTCCTAATTATCTCCGTACACAAGGAAATAACAAGGGGCCTTAATGTATTCTGACTAATTTAATTCCTTTAATTATAAATCAAAATAATAATTTATTTTAAGCAAAATTCCATTTAAAAATTATCATATATGATTGATTATTTAGTAATAATTTTAAAAATGACTGACTGCAGTTTTAGAATTCCAAATGAATTGTTTATTTAATATCTTAAAAAAATTAAAATCTCTTTAATCATTTACAGGCTAATTAAAAATAGTTTATCACATGCTACGATGCCTATTCAAGTTACTTAATTTACAGCTACGAGTTTTCAACAAAAGAAAAGAATTGATTACAGAAGACAAGGTGGAGAATAAATTTCCAATTAATCGATTATTTTCCTGGACAGGTCCAGATAAATTATAATTTATCATATCGCTTACCTGAATAATTTAATTTCCATATTTTTTCTTCTTTAAAAACATTATTTTTTAATTATCTCTTATTAGTAGACTAATTATGTTTATTTTTTTATTAATTAAATCCTGTAAAAGAAGAAAAAAATGAATATTTTCTGAATATATTTATAAATACAGATAATTGATGGCAAATTAAGAGACCAAATTTTCTTCGGTTTTCTGTCCTAGGATCTTCTTGCCTGTAAATATACAGCTAGTATTTATTGTCCTAATTTTTCAAAAGCCTTGAAATTTTATACACCTTTTTATTAATTTTGTTCAAAGACTAGATCTCGCCGATTAGCGCCTAAATATTTTAAAACTTCATCAAAAAATTGAATTTATATCTTAGGCTATATTTAATAAATTAATGATTCTTTTTAAAAATAAATCAAATCGTAATACTATTTTTTAAAATAATTTTGACATTTATCTCCGAATTTTCCTTTGCTTTCTTTTTACTTTCTCTTACCTCTAGATATGTTAAAATATAAAGAGAGAAAGTATTGGATTCATGTCAAAAATTCAATGTTGAGATTTTGATGGATATACAAGTTTTGAGGTCTCCTGAAACCAAATAAAAAGTGGTTTTCGCGACATGGTCTGTCTGTGTGTGTGTGTCTGTATCCAATTTAAAGCATGAAGGGATTTATAAATTTCCTGATTCCTTGAAATCCTTGATGGTGAACAGAGAGTCAGCCTAATTCTTGTCTTTTTGTTTGTTATCTAAAATTTAAGAGGGAACATATTTTGTATTTCCCCCACTCCTAGGATAATGTTACTACTTTCAGGAAATTGCATTCAACATCATGAACGTAGTTAAAATTCTGATTGAGAAAATCAGGGAATAAATTATCCATTTCATTCCAATTCCCAAAATATTTATTCAATTATTTATTGATTAAAAAAAAAGAAATTAATTTTGAAAGTGAATAATTTTATATTCTATTTATTTTTTTAAATTTTAAAATATAATATTTTTTTATTTGTGATCTCTCTGATTATTTTGGCGCGTTTATTAGATTCCATTCCTTTACTGCCTTCACTATTGAATGAATTTAGTTTTTTGAAGAATAAATAAAACAATGTCGATGATAAATATATATTTTGCTAAATTGGGTTTAAATGATTCAGGCATACAAATGTAAGTAATCTTTTCATTGAAATATTTAAATAAAGATGACAATTATTAACCTTTGACATTTTGACAGGAAGGCATCTGAATTGACTCGACGTTTACAATTAAAACTCGACAGTGGAGGGGCAAGTATCATTCTTGCAGAAAATGTCAGAGTTATTGCTTGCATTCAACTGGCAGCTGAAGCCCAAGGAATATCTCTCGAGAAGGTTTTAATGGAAAATATTTGAACTTTAATGTATTTGTTAATCCGATTCTTTTTTATGATAATGTTCTATTTGCCCAATCACTCAAGACTTATCCATTTGTTACATTGTTATCTGTTGCGTTTCATTGTAATGAAACATTGTGTTTCTCACCCGTATTCAATAATTTCATAGATATGGACAGAGAAAAACTGTCAACTGGCTGATCAGCCTCGTTGTGTGTTAATGTTGATTATTTTGGAACGAAATGAACGCAGGCTATATCCACTAATGGCAATTTGAAACTCTGTGGTGATACATAACGGGTAAATGCAACAAGTGGATGAAGATGCACAACTTTTCTCTTAGGCTGGTTTCACAGGGGGCGGAATTGAGCTAACTTGTTGATTCCATTGCCGTCTGATGAGTCGTATTCATACGAGGCAACTTGTGGAATCAACTTCTCTCCCCGCCAGAACGAGTCAGTACAAATCGCTCTATAGCAAAATATTTTTCATCCATGTTCTATGGAATCCGCTAGGCAATTAGCAGTCTAATGTGAAAAGCCAAATTGCGCGTAGTGCACTTTTAGTTGAATTGAGTTGATTCAACCAGTGGGGAGGAGAACGGGAGCGACACATGTGTCTGGCGTGAATCCGCCAGGACGAGTTGACTGGGTGTGAAAGGTGCCGGGCAGATACCATTCATTTTCTACAGACGTTGCACTCACTTTGCATTTACCAGGTCTACTAGTGGCCTCAAATCCGCCCCGTGTGAAACCGACCTTACTCTAGCCTATACTGTATCTTTGTCAAGCATGAACGAAAAATGAAAATGCTGGAGGTATTTTCAAGCCAAATTTTATTCCAAGTCGAAGTTTCGAGGGACTCAACGCCTCCCTTCGTCAGGAGATCATGTTGCGATTGATGGATACAGCAAGACGACCCTCTTTTTGTCATTTGTTTTGATCATTTGTCATCAAAAGTCCTGATGAAGGGTGGCGTTGAGCCCCTCGAAACGTCGACTTTATAGTGGAATAAAATTTGGCTTGAAAATACCTCCAGCATTATCATTTATCGTCCATCTATCTACACCAGGCTTTCCCAATCACCATTTGTCAAGTATGTAATTTTCATAAGTAAAAACAGGCAATCACAATCACTTTTGTACTTTCTCTTATCTCTATATATGTTAATATATAGAGAGAGAAAGTATTGGATTCATGTCAAAAATTCGATGTCGAGATTTTGATGGATATACACGTCTTGAGGTCCCTTGAATCCAAAAAAGTGGTTTTCGCGACATGGTCTGTCTGTGTGTCTGGGTTCAATTTAAAGCATGGAGGAAATGAGCTAGAAGGTTGAAATTTTATATTTTAGTTAGGCAACCCCCTAGCGGGTGAAAATAAGTTTTTAATCAAAATCAACCAAAGAGAACTAGTACTTTACTGGTGCACATTTTCAATTTTTTTCGATTTTCTCAAAATTCGCTCCAACGATTTTTTTTTTTTTTTTTTGATTTTTTTTTTAATTGAAAAAAAAATTTAAAAAAAAAAAAAAAACCCCCCCTACTCCATCATTCCTAAAAGAGAAAAAGGCCCTTTTTTTTTTTTTTTTATCCCCCCCCATCTAAGTCTTTAACATCTCATCCCTATTTGGATACCAAATGGCTTAAATAAGAATGCCTGGAACCCAAATATATATAATTAATAAATAAGAGTATCGTTTAAGTCTTAAATGCCCTGAGTTGCCGAGAAGACTGTGTGTATGTGTGCGCGAGTGTGAGTGTGAATGGGAAAAAGTGTGAGTGTTAGAAACAAATACATCTCATTTGTTAGTTAATTAATATGTAATTTTAATTATTGTTAATAGGATACCGTCATCAGACTTTCTGGTCTTCGGAAGGCTGCTTATGAAAAACAACTTCACATAATTGAATCTCTCCTTGGTCTTGATTCTCACATGTCAGTAAAAGAAATTTGCGTTCGGGCATCGCTTAGTGAATTAATTGATTTCGCTGAAAAAATATTACAAAGGTTACTAACAATTGAATAAAATCAAAGGATTTAATTTAAAATAATTTTTAAATGTGAATTTATTTTTATTTTAGGTACATTGAGAGTCAATCGACAAGTCAATTTCAAGGCCAGCCAGTATATTCTGTGGCAGCTGTATTAGCAGCCGCTAAGTAAGATATAATATAAAAATCCACTATTTTTAGGGGTATATATGTATTTTGATAATGAACATTTGATCTTGATTATTCTTTAATATTTTAGGAAACGTAAATTCAAAGTTGACAAATCTCTTCTTCTAAATTTATCAAGAGTAAAATCTCAAGCTCTTAATGATGTAACAAAATCGATGCTTGAAATTGCTGATTCTTTAGAAAGCCATGTGGCCAAGACACAAAAAAAACGTAAAAAAGATCAAGAGACCAAAGAAAACGATAAAAATACATCAGGTAACTAATTTGATTTAATAACAAGGTAGTTTTGAGATTTAAATGAAATTATTTTATTTTAGATAAAATTAAAATAGAAGAAAAAGTGGTAGAAGAAGAGGAACCTTATGAAATTTGGAAAAAAAGGATGATTTCGGAAGATTAACTAATTCTTGCTATCGTTTAATTATTTAAAATTGAAAAAAAAAAAGAATATTTTTAATTGACCGAATTTCTACTTAATTAATTGTTAAAGAATATTTTATTAAAAATAATTGATTATTAAAATTTTGAATATTATTAGATTTCAAAATATTTTCTGGATGAACTTCCTTTAAAAAAAAAAAAAAAAAAAGAAAATTGAGAAGTAGGAAAAAAGACCAGCACCTGTTTATCCCCCAAACAAGCTATTTATTTGCAAATATTTCGGATTGCAAAACGCCACCCAGCACCAGTGCAGAAATTATTATAAAATAAAATTTAATAAACCCGGGAAACGGAGAAGAGAAATCGCTGCGGTTTTTTGACGCCAAGTGTGGCGTAGGATAGGATAGGTGACCCCGAGGAATCAGGGTGTGGAACGTCCCCCGATGGCCATCGGTATTATTAAAGTATTATTAAGTGAAAGGTAGGTTAATTAAATTTAAAATTAATCAACCTACCTTTCATCATGTACACGTCAGAAATAGAAGAATATATTCAACATATTATTAAAGTATTAATAAATAAATATTCAGAATACCTAATATCCTCAAGCAAAATAAAAATAAAAAAATAAGGGTAGTTATATGAAAATGATTTGAGATCACTTTATTTTTTCTCTTTTTGGCTATCTAGGCCATTTAGGGGTTGGAAATTATTAATAACTGTTTGAAATACATAGTACTGATGGCTACCAGGTGTCTTTCCACACGCTGATTGCTCGGGGTCACCAATCCGAGTTTGACATCGCCTAACCGCGACGATTGTGGTGACTGTTTTTCTCCTTTGCTAGGTTTTTTTTTTTATTATTTATTTAACGTCTTTTTGTACAACGGAGGCCATTTAGACCCCGTCTCTTTTTATTCCAATTTATTGGTAGGCAAAAAAATTGTCGCATGAGACGGGATGCGAACCCGCGACCCTTGGTACAAAAGTCCAGCACGCTAACCCATGCACCAAGCCCGAGGGCTTCTTGAACAGGATTAATAGGAACAGAGCTTCCCATAATTGTTTGGTTCACGGCTCCCTTAATAATTCTGCCACGGCTCCCCAAGTTCAAACCTTGGTCTGTCTATCTGTTTAATATTGGAATATTTTCTCGACATAAGTGCCGAAACTCGCCTAAGGATAAGAAAAAAACAAAACAAAATGATTTTCAGAGAGTTGCCAAACAATGCAAAATATATATATTTTTTTTTATTAATTTCATAAAAGTTTTTTCAAATAAATAATTTTAAAAAAGTTAAAAAAAAAAACAATCGAATGGAGCGCTCCTAGTGGCCAAAATCTGCACTTGAATAACAAACTGAAATTACAAATTCTAAAATTTTAATTTCCCGATATTTGCAAAAAGATTTGCATTATTTTTTTAGAAATTTCAGATACCTTTGGTTATTCAAGTTATTCTCTTCAGGTATGCATAATTCATATAATAAAAATTATAATATTCCCTATATAAAAAAAATTCTTCAAATATTTTAGAGGTTAACAGCGTTGACATTTCACAAAAAATAATTATCAATAAATTAAAATATTAATAAAAATAAAAAAAATTAGTATTATTAGGATGTTTTTTTTTTTAGTTTTTTATCTGTAAATTAATTTATATTTGGATGGATTATTAAAACATTTATAATGCTTAGTTTATTTATAAAGATATTCATTTTTTTTATATTAAATTTATTCGTTTTTTTATATTAAATGGGATGCTAATTTAAGAAATAAAATTTTCTTTAAAAATTCTGTGATTTTAGGTCATTTTTAACTATTAAATTTTTCGCTTATTGCTTACATTTAACATAATTTTAAATAACTAATAGGTTCAGTTTTTACAACTAAGTCCCATTTTTTTCACAATTATAACTTTTTTCTAGCTTTTGAATGTCCTTTTTAATTTATAATCCTACCACCATAATTCTAAAGACTATTATTTTTGAAAAAAAAAAAATCAATAATTTTGGGCTGAACTTTACCAATCTCGATTAATAATAATAATTCTCTGCATTCATTTTCTTAATCAATCTTTTGATTTTCTTTTTTTCAAGAGTATGGACAGTAATGGATTGCGAGATAGCCAAGTAACTGCCGAGGGCCGTCTTCTTGATATCGTTGACATTGAATGGCAAAAAGACACTCTCCCTCACGAGGATATCATCGTGCCAATCAGCGAGCTGCCTGACCCTGAGGCTGACAACGGCGACTCTCACCTCACTTTACGTGAACAAGAACAAAAGTGGGGTGATCTTGGACTCGGAATTTTACTTGAATTGGGTAATTAGAAATAAAAGAACAAACACACAAAACAAAATGGAATTACCCAAATTAGGCGAACAATGTTCCGTGAAAGAATGCAAACAATTAGATTTTTTACCATTTACATGTACACATTGTCAACTTATATTTTGTAAAGATCATTTTCCTAGCGATAAACATTCGTGTAAAAACCTCCTCGATAAAGAAATAAATTTGAATGCCAAGTCAAAAACATATCCATGTTCAGAAACGGAATGTTCAAAGACGGATGCAACAGAAATGCTCTGCTCAGTTTGCAACAAACACTTTTGTCTCAAGCACCGTCATCATGGCTGTCTGGATAACGCCAAAGAGCGACGGAAGAAAACACGTGAACAATGTTTGGCAATAAAGAAACAATTTGAAGATGCCAAGGCAGAAGCGAATCGGGAAGTAGAGGAAAGACTGTCCCGTGCTAAAAAGAAAGACGGCAAATGTAAGACAGCACTAAAAATCCAGCTGATGCGCCTGAAAGGCAAAGCGGTGGGCTTGAAGAAGATCCCAATGGATAACCGAGCGTATTTTCTGATCTATCCTCCTGTTGTAAGCCAACGCAAGAGTCTGGCCATTTTCGTTTCCAAGGAATGGTCCCTGGGTCGATGCATCGACGCCTTCGCTGAACAACTCGAAGTACCCAATCATAATGGACACAAAATGGAGCGTCAACTACGTCTGTTTGTGCGCTCTGACGGCCAATTGGTTGCTGGTACTATGGATACTCGCCTTGGAGATCTTGTCACCTCTGAACAGCTCATCGATGGAGATTCTCTTGTTTTGGAGTATGTGGAGTTACCGCCGCCCCCATTCCTGCCCGACGTCGAACCCTATAAGGATTAAATGCGTCATCGTCAACATCGTATATGTCTTATAAACGTGGCTCTTTCCTTAGAAAAAAAAGATCACTAAATTCCTTCGTTTTCACGTTAATCTGTTTTAATCATAATAAATTCATATGCTTTTAAAATTGTACTTCTTTTATTTACATTTCCTTCTTATTATGTTTAAGTAAAAATTTCGCTTGGCATCACTTAACAGCAATGATTGAGTTGACTGTTGCTCTTCTCCGTTGCCAGGCCCTCCCGGCAAATTTATTTTATAATAGAACATCGTCGTCTTTAATTTGTTTAATTCTTATAAGTACCGTCAGTCAGTATTCTGGGAATATATTTACTTTCTCTTACCTATATATGTACCCAAACACCTTGGAATATTGCAGCCATATTCCTGTAAGTTACAAAGAGGCGGACATAGAAATGTTACTGCAAAATTCCCTGTAAAGTTAGCTTGGAATATTGCCGCTGCAATATTGTCAAGATTTTCAATATTGCCAATATATGCAAGATTTTCAATATTGCTGCAATATTACAAACTGTCTGGGTATATATATATATATAGAGAGAGAGAAAGCATTGGTTTCATGTCAAAAATTCGATGTAGGTTTTGATGGATATTAAGTTTTGAGTTCAAAAAGTGGTTTTCTCAACATCGTCTGTCTGTATACCGTATGTTCAATTTAAAGCATGAGGAAATTGGTTAAAATTTTATATTTAGGCTTAAATAAGAATGCCTGGGACCCCCAATATATTTATTTATTCATAATAACGGTTATCGTAGTCTTATATGGCCTAAGTTGCCAAAAAGACTGTGTGAATGTGAGTAGAAATGGGAAAAAAGTGTGTTTTTCATTAAAAAAAAAAAATATTTTATATCTTGAATTCGATAAATAAGTAAAACTAAAAGGTTTTTACAAAATAAAATTGAATAAAATTAGTTAGATTAAAATTTTATTTGAGATTTTTTAAATGCATCCATTATTTAGTCTGAAAGTTGACAGAGAGCGGCAACTCCTCTGTTTATCCAATGATTGGGAATAAGATCTGTGGTCAGATCAATCATGAATACAAAATTAGTAGAATGTCCGGTGGTGCTGAGAACTCCTCGTCGAGCGCTCGTCTTATACACCGGACATTGGTAGCAATTCCTTGGAACGAATTTCGCCTGAAAACAAACCCTTGGAATTTAGTTAATCTACAAATAAGATTCAGTTTAGATTCTAATTCTATTTAAGAAAGAATAGTTTTTTTAACAGAAAGTGAAGCCTTGTCACTTAGATAATAAAACTAGAGCGGATTCAGAGGAGGGGGGGGGGGGGATCTGGTGTGACTGGTTGCACAGCACACACCAGAAAATATATATACAAATCAAATTTTTAAGTATTAATTTTTAAAATTTTATACTAAAATAAAATTTAAATATTTTTCTCAAATCTCAGAGAGGGCGGGGGTAAAATACCCCCTTTCCTCCGCCCCTGTGTCTGTTCTTGAAAGCAGATCATAAATTCTATTCCAAAGAACGAAGATAAGTTACCGTAACTCCTGGTTTAAGCCATATTATAGGAAGAATATCATATAAAATTTTTGGTAACGATTCATCCAATTGATTCGATTCACGATTCCATCGAGCTCCTTCTAAGAAAAGACCCTGAAAGAAAATGACAATTTTATTAATATATGTTAACAATGATTATCCAAAGAAATATACTCTCCCAGTAGGATTCCTCCTTATTCACTTTGGTTGTTGAACCATTATTTAATACTTTTCGAATTATTGTAAAACATAAATTGCACTCACCCAGGAATGTAGATTTAACAATAGCTAGGGTTGAAATTGATAAAATTTATTTATTTTTTCTCCTCAGAACCTGTGGTCTAAATCTAAAATTTATTTTTTATTTTGTATGGAATGAATATGACCTTTCCACCTAGAGGCGTAGCCAGAAATTTTTGATAGGGGTGGGGGGGGGGGAAGACAGTATAAGAAATCTACTGAAATTAATAATTTTCAAAGTACGGTATATATTTAAAAAAATTTGCTGCAGAAAATATATTACAATAATTTACTAATACTAATAACTAATCTACTGTTAAAATTAGTGATACTAGGGAAAAAAACATCAGAAAATTCTTTTCTTTTTTTAAAATATAATACAATTGCAAAATTCCTAGCGCAAATTGTCAAATTTTTTATAACCCCCCCCCTCCCCCGTGGCTACGCCTGTTTCCACCCTACCTATAACATTAAAATAAATCTTGACAAAGATTTGAGTTATCGAATCATGCACATAACACAGTGACGGCGCTACGGGAGGGCTAGGGGGGACAAGCCTCCCCCCCTCGACAATGGTATCTGCCCCCTGAATGCCCCCCCCCCCCAATAGCCTATATGTATTATATATTGTCAGTCCCCTCTGGGTAAGTTTGCCCTCCTCCCCCACTGAGAATTAGCTGGCGCCCCGTCATTGATATAACGCATTCCACATCGCCATATTCTAAATATATTTTTTGTGAGCGTACCTCAACAAAAACACCATTTTCCTTATTTTCGCTCCACTAGGCAGCATGAAAATTCAAAAAAAAAAAAAAAATAGAAAAAGTACTTAAAAATGACATTTATAAAAAAAAAAAAACAAAGAAACTTACCAGAAGTTTTAATTTCTCTATATCAAATTTATTCTGAAAATTTAATTAAATAAAAAAAAAGAAAATCATTAAAAAAATTTCTAAATCTTATTTATTAATTTACCTCTGGTTCTCCATTAGCTATTTGACGCTTTGTTAAAAAGATGAAAGAGTCATTAGATGGATGATAATGATGATGATGATAATAAATCAAATGATGCTTAGAAAAAAATGTGCGAGGCTACCTGTGTATAAACGCCGTTGAAGGGCTCTCGAACAATTTCAATTTCAAAAGGCAAACACTCAAATTCAAAACTTAAATTATCAATTGGAATTTTCGTTCTTCGTGCAAAATTTTGCAAAACTCCAGTAAGAAATGATTGAGTGAAATAAAATCCACTTAACCAGAAGACGAGAGGCGCGCCGTTTTCAATCCAGTCTTGGAAAAACTGCAAACTAGAATTAGAAAAAAGATTAGGTTAGACTTTAATATGGATCAGATGTTTCTTAGGTTTCATTTAATATCCCTTTATTTGGCAAATATTTCCTCAGTCGTACAGTGAGAGTCAATATTAAGTCCCACCCATGCGTTTTCCACTTGTGATTATTTCATTGTTTTAAAAAAAATGTTATATATTTTTTAATGGAAACTTTCATGGTTGAAAGAGGGAAAATTTTATTTTAAGTTTTTTTTTTTTTTTTTTAAGAAAATAAAAAAATCACGAGTAGGAAGAGCATGGGCAGGACTTAATATTGTCCTTCACTGTACATTTTAGACATGGGCGTAACTAGAGAATTTGGCTGGGAGGAGGGGGCATGCCCCCCGGCACCCCCCTAGTTACGCCCATGATCTTAGAGTGCCTTGTATACCAAGGGTCACGGGTTCGGGTCCTAGGCAGTACGATGATTTTATTTAAATGGTATCCAAATGGCTTAAATAAGAATGCTTAATGTTGAATAAATATTTAATAAAATATATATTTTTTTTTGGTAGGAGACGGGGCGAAAATTATAATTTTGGCCCCGGGCGCAAATTTTCTTTGGTGCGGTCCTGCCTGAGTTGCCGAAAAGAGTGTGAATGTGTGTGTGAGTGTGAATGAAAAAAAATCCGGGCTCTAATTATTTTATTTATATCATTTAGTATCTAATTTATTTAAATAAATATTCATAGTATAGCCTGGAATTCGAACTTTCATCCATCGAATTAAGCCGGTAGCTTAAGTCATTAAGAGATGAACTAAATAAACATTACCGTTGTAGTAAATCAGTTATGTAACTGCCAAGGGGCTTAAGTGAGGGATACGATTTGGCTGCCCAGACGGCGGGCAATTTCCCTGTGAGCATGCTGTTATGGACCTCTTCAAGTTCAGTAGACATAATCACAAGACCTTTGACTGCTTTCTTAACATCTTCCAAAGTTTCCCGAACGACTTCGATCAAACGGTTAAATCGAATCAATTCCTAAAAAAAGAGTAACTTCACTGTGATAGGCTGAGACGAGCTTCTCTGAGGAGACAATGGGGTATGAAAATCTCTCCGGATGAGGGAGATTTTGGCTTAAAGTCGAATTCCGAGAATCGCACCTGTTTGAGGACAGTGTTCATGCTATTCTCATAGAGGATTGGATGCTTAATTAAAACTTCTTCCATATTATATGAATAAGGCAATTTTGCCAAGACATCGTCGGCTAATTCGATGATCACTTTTTGGGTGTCTCCTGTGGATGATCCCTGAGTAATTTGTGTTTGAGTCAACAAGACGCCATTTAAAAGCTACAATATATTTTTTCGTTAATGACAATTTCTTTTCTTTTGATTATATTAAAATATTACCATTTGAGTTTCTTGATTATCTTTTGTTATATCGGCATTTTCATGCAATCCAAACACCTCAGGTTTTGGATAGAGAGGCAAAGTTCTTATATAAGTAATACATTCATCATACCCAGCAGAAAGGGGCACGTAATAAATTCCGCTTGGTGAAAATTGATATCTTAAAAATAAAAACGCATTTGTGAGAAGCTTTTTTTAATGTTCTTAGCAGGAAAATAAAATTCTCACTTGGCTTCATATACAACTTCCTCGCAATAATAAATGGAAAGTAGAGAAGTGAGCAAGCGACGGTCCTTATCGTCGGTCACTCGACCTCCATAGTTGCATTCCCCAAACAAATAAGAAAGAGCATCAAAGGGAATCTCTTCGTAATCATTGAGAAACATCTAGAAAATAGTATTAGCATCAAATAAAATAAAAATTAAATTGTGTGGTTTTATGAAACCATGATGCAAGTGAAACTTTTTTTCGGATCGTAGGCATTTATCTGAAAAAAATATAGTTAATAAAAATATGAAAAATATTTAAATATAAACAATAAAACGAAAAAATATAAATTATATTTTCATTAACAAACGAAACGACACTAATGAATTGGTGACCCCCCACCCTGCCCACACCTTCGCTAGAGCTCTAGCGACAGTAGCGCACTCTCGTAGCGTACTGGTGAGTCGTCGGTGACGTCACGGCTTGTAATGCGAAAAAATTTTAGGCGATGGAATAAAAGTTTCACTTTAATATTATATTCAAGTAAAGTCCCTTTGGCAAGTTAAGAATCTTGTAAATAGAGAAGGAGTATCAGAGGCGAATAATTTTAAAAAAAATTTCTAAAAAATAAAATAAAAATTTGTACCTGAAGTTGGAAAACAGAAATTCTCAAATCGCTTTCATTAAATTCATATGGAATATTCCAACCAAGAGGACCAAATTTTCTTCGTTCTTGGACAACAGCATGGAAAAAGCATAAAGCGAAGAGCAAATTTTGCCATTCTCTTACTTTAGTGCAGGCATTAAAAAATTTTCGGCTTGCAATAGGATAAGACGCATATGATCTCATTAAGTTGTTTTTTAATCCTTTAGGAGCTTCATTTGTCATTTTTACGCCTAAAATAATTTAAAAAAAGTAAAATAAGTGAACAAAATGAGGATATCAACCCAAATTCAGAGGATAAGAGCAAGGAACAAACTATTTATCGTCAAAGAAAAAACTTACCATTTTGTAAAATTGCAACTGGGAAATCAGGAGAAGGGTAACTGGTAAGCCATAATCGAAAACTGGGATCCGTATTTTCTGGGATAATCACTTCATCACAAATTCGATCCAATTCCGGCATCCAACTCACAGCTAGATGGCAATTTTGTAAAACTACCCAACCTCCATTCACGATTCCTTGCTGGATCAAATGAGAAGCTATTGGGCCCTGAAAAACATATTAGTTACCGGTACTTAAATATTAATTACTTAAATTTTATCTTAAAGCGCTTCGGGAGGCAAAACTGTTCGCATGTTTTGCCGATACGATGGCGTTAGGGGTCTTAAAAATTTAGCCAAAAGCCCAACTATTTCCAAATTTTGCCAAAAGATGGCAGGGATGGTAGGACTATATTACAATAGGCTATATCTAATCTCCCAGCTGAAGGCGAGCTTTACCAACCTTGGAGCTTTACCCCCTGTATATAAATATTGGCTTATATGTGAGTGATCTGATAATACCGGCTGTTGGACAGGCCTGCCTCTTTTAAAATAGGGCTGAACTATTTGGCCGTTAATTTTTAAATAAATTCTTTGTCACGATTTCATTTAATTATTATAGGATGAATATCAATGATTTAAATTTAAAAATTAAAAAAAAATTCAAATTTTCATAATAGATCGTTTTTTCTATAAATATAAAAAAAAATTTTAATTAATCGTAATAAAAAAAAAAAGCATTCTATTATGTAAAATGCTCAGGAATAAAAAAACGCATAAAAAATACTTTAAAATGCCTAAAGATTCAATGTGCCCTCCTGAAGCCCCTTAAGGAAGAGGTGATTGAGGACTGTTCAGAGCAGTAAAGAATATAGAAATTTATATTTTATTTATTTTTCTCACATACTATTAATATTTGAGAAAGGGATATGGCGAAACCTCATAAGCCTTCAGTAAAGGGGGCGATTGTAAAGAAATAAAAATTTAGTTACTTGTCCTTGTCCTAAAGAGATGGGCTCAAGTGATTTTCGAGAAATTCCTTTATCATCAGCAAATTTGAGAAGAGCTGACATTGGATCCGAGCCTGGTGATAGAATAAATATAAGTGGAGAGCAACAGTTGGAATCCTCATACGATTCCAAGAGATTAAATGCAGGGGGTTCTATAAATTGTTGTCCCATGTGCGATATGATAAATTGCTGAAGGAAAAATATATATTTTATTTTAATATATATTTATATAGTATTGTGTTTTAGTGAAAATATACCTGTACAGCTGGAACAACTTTATCAGATCGGATACATTTCAAGACAACAAGTCGAAGAAGATCTGTTAGAGTATCCAATGGGGCCGGAAAAAGTAAATCTTGAGGGGAAGAAGAATCATAAAATGTTCTCCAGTCATGTAGATTTTCAATAAAACTCTGTTTGAACTGTTCAAGGCTAAAAAGTAAAAAGTTTTTCTATTATTGCTTTTAGTAAAACTAAAGAAAGAATCTCTCACCCAGGGAGATTGGATGCCCGTACAATTTCTGACCAACTTTTATCGGTTAACCAAGATGGTGCAGGATTCTTGTACGGATTATCTAAAGCAACTCCACCGGTCAGAAAAAATACCCACAAATCTTCATCAAGTTGATCCTAATAAAAAAAAAAAATTAAAATAAATAAACTTTATTTTTTTAATCTCAGCTTGGAAAATTCCAAAATAAAAATATCTTACATGAGCTCGTAAAATTCCTATAGTGAGCACAAATGAAAATAAAAATTTATGCATCTCAAAAAGTGATCGACACACATTCCGGTAGATACTGTTTGTAAAATGAGTGTTCAGATTTTTTAATCTAACTTCAAGGTTTTTGGATTTTTCACTAAATTGAATCGACTGAAAACAATTTATTTTTTTCTGGTTAATTATATTAATTCTAATATATGTGAAATTAATTTTGTTTTCAGAAAATTTTAAAGAGCTATTTCGAGTTTGAATTGGGGATTTTAGAAAAATGTAAAGAAAAGAAATATCCTTTGTTCCTTTTCAAACATATTATATGAATGAAGAAGAAATAGGGAATTTTGGAGTTTAGGCTTCAACAGTTGTTATCATTGATAAAAGAATTTGATTATTCGGTTTAACTATGGTTTATTTGTAAAAATTACAACGTTTCGGCCACTCATTCTGGGGTCTTCTTCAGGTACGGTTTTTCGAGACTCGCCCCATAACTGAATTGTACCTGAAGAAGGCCACAGAATGAGTGGCCGAAAAGTTGTAATTTTTACAAATAAACTAGTTAAACCGAAAATCAAATTCTTTTTATTAAAGATATATATAAAGCAGGGGCGTATATAAGGGGGGGGGGGCCGAGGCCCCCCCCGAAATTTTCTAAATACATATAGCCCTATAGGAATATAGAGACAATAATGGGTCTCGGGCCCCCGAAATGTTTGCTCGGCTCCGCAGCACGAAAATCCCAAAAGGTTCCGCAAAAGAGTGAAATGTTCCGCGAACGGCACATCAAAAAAATGTTGGTTCCGCGGATGGGAAAAATTTTAAAATTTTGGTTCCGCGAAATTTCGAATATATGTTATGAGGTTAAAATTGGAAATTTCGAACAAATGATTTCATTATTTAATATAATTTTCAAGAACCTATATATCGGCCGAAACTAAATATATGTCGACACAAAAAATCTTGTGTGACAAGCACAAAACACAACTTTCGATTACCGAAAGTAAGAGAAAGTTGTGCTGTGCGACCAGTCACACCAGATTTTTTATAGAATATAACAAGATCCTGAATTCTTGAATTTAAATTTATCATTTTTTAAACTATAATAACGAATGATATAAACTCATGCTACCGATTATGCCGATTTTATACTCAGATATTTCTCGAAATCGAGATCGCCTCGAAATTTGCAATTTATTTAATCTGTCGTAACAAATAATCCTTCGCATTTTTCTTTGAATCGAGAGCCCAAATTGAGCCTTTCATCAAACCATATATAGCTCATAAACTTTTTAAATTGTATAATAATTACATTATCATAGAGATTGAGAAACCAGACTAAAGAGTATTGGTACATAGGATCAATGTTGCACATTTCACTGATACAAAAGAATAGAACAGCTCCATGTTTTGAGACAGGGATATATCCATTTCTGGCTGAGTCAATTTCTTGTTCCGTTTTTGTTGCAATCACTTGTTTTGCTTGAATATCTTCGGAGAGAACCTAAAAGAAATTTTTAATTAAAAATAAATAAATTTGATTTGATACAGAGGGAAACACTTTATATCAATTTATGTAATAAATATATTAAAATTAAAAATGAACCGAATTAATTAAGAGATGAGAAAAAAAAATTACTTTGGAAGAAGAGAGAATTTTGACAGCCGTTTCATCTTCCAAAATATTTCCCTCTGAAGTAGACAAAACTTCAAGGATTTTATCCTCAATTTCTTTGAGTGTTTTTTTGTTATTTGCGCTCTCAACAATTAAACGATTCTTTTGTTCTTCTAGTATAGGACATTCTTTAGCTACAACAATTGCCAATAATTGATCTTGAAGTCCTTGGGGTGTGATCATGAAATTTATAAGGGTGACCTTAAAAGAAAAAAAAAACAATTTAAATATATTGAATTATACTTCTATTATGGAATATTTATATTAATGGTTTTGATTCATCGATAGGTGTAAAATACAAATGCCGCGGTTATCGAGTTCGTTATTTAATATATTAACAAGTCTTTTTTTATCCACATTTTATTTAATCTTTATTATTATAAGTTGATAAAAGTAAAATGGTCTTGTATCCTGATCTGAGCGATAAATTTATTTAAATTACCAAATATTTTAAATGATGACTGAATAAATAAATCTTTGAACAAAAAAAACCTGTATAATATTATTAAGTACCTTAACAGCAATTTCCGGAAGATAGTGGGGATTTCGTAAACGAGTTGTAATATAAAATTTGAAATCCCAATTATATTCATAAGCTTGATCTCCAAGTTTAAGCATTGCAACTCCACCAGATTTATATATCTAAAAAATGTAAAATTTATTAGAAATAACGTAATAGGTATATCGCTATTGTCTTTTTACTTTTTTTTAAACGAAATTAAATATAATATGTAATTAATCGATATAAAAAAAAAAAAATTGTTTTCAATTATTATTGTGTAAAGGAAAATATAAAAATAAACTTTTTTTTTTTTATTATCCTGGGAAAATTGAAATACGTCATGATCAGTGTTCCTTCTAATTTTTGTTGTGACCTGTGTACGCACTTTTTTATAGCCTGCAAAATTCCAAAATAAAAAAATTTTGCGAGGTAATTAAAAAAGGTGCAATTTTACTTTCTGCACAAAAAAAACAATTTTGTGCTTGCGAATATTTATGTGCGCCATGTTAAATTTTTGTGCGCTTAGAGGGAACACTGGTCATGAAGCTTTTATAATAATAATATTTATAAGTAAATATTTAAATTTTTAATAAATGATTGACCCTAAAAAAATCTACAAAGAAAAAATTATTTAAATATAACTTTTAGAAAAAATTTTAAATGTTACCTGACGTAATAGAATAGGTTCAAGAACAGCGTCAATATCTTCTAAAATATTTTCTAAGATGACAGGTAGGCCCAATTGAATGGCTGTCTCTAAGACTCGTAAATAATTAGCATCACTTAATTTGATAACTTGTAGTCTGTTTGTTTTCTCCATATTTTTAACCCATTTGTTAGCTTGATTTTGAGGATCGATCATGAGAGGCCAACGCCACGCATTCGTTGCAATAATTCCATTCTCAATACTATAATCATCAACAGGTAGACCAGCGATATTCCATGAGCGAATTACAACGGGTTCACCCATCGTGGCGATAAGCGAAAATTGTTCTGAGCATGGCACATTCAAATTAAAGACGTAATCGTTCCAATCTTTAATTAATGTAATTCTAAAATCAACAGTGAAAGCTCCTAGATAAGCGATTACGCCTGCTGAAAGAAGGACATCTCCGATGATGCGCCCTAGTAAGCTCTGTAGGTATTCCGCGAGGTTACTCCATCGAGTTTTCTCACCACCTAAGCCGCCAATTAATTGAACAGCTCGATTGAGTTTTTGCGAGCACAAATCAATAGCGTCTTCTAATTCTTTCTTCTTTTTGGACATAATTGCGAACTCATCATTAAGAGCTTGTAATTTATCGGTAATCTCTTGAAGTTGCGCTCTTTTTTCATTTAATTTGTCCATCTGTGAATTAAATTTAAAAGATTTTTATCTAAAAAAAAAATTATCTCTAAAGAAATGTTCATTTAGCCGACCTGAGCGCTTAATTCTCCTTCGGCTTCGGCCAATTTCTTTTTTTAGGCGCGACTATTTTGATGACCCTATCGTACACGTCCATGGCAAGGACCCATTTGCAAAGACCTTCGCAAGCGGTCGAAACGTATTTAATGGTTGCGGGATTGAAATCTCGATCGGTGATATACCTGCATAGAAATTATATATAAGAACATATATTTATTTCATTTTTGATCAATAATGAATTTCGTCCAAAAAAAGTTTAATTTAAAATATTGTTCATGTAGGGGTTCATTTTATCCCTGTCCCGATAGGTTAACTCCCAAATTGTAATCGATTATTGAAGGATCTTTGGCGAAATAAGGGTAATAGTACTTTACTGATATACTTTTTTAGTTTTTTCCAATTTTATATAAAAAAAAAAAACGACCGCAACTTATACTAAATAGACAAATACCATTAAATTGAATTTCGTATAGTTGTTTAATTAAGTTTAAATTTTTTTTTTTCTAATTTAGCAGACCTAAACAAAGCAAAATCTATAGTCCCAAGGGTACTTATATAAAAATTTGTTGTTACTATCTCCTTCAATTTTATTTAAAGATTTTAACATCTACCCCCTCAAACATGTCAATGGAGATTGAATAATTTATTTTTTTTTTACTTCTCTCGTATTTTCTTCATAATTGGAGTAGGTATATTATCTTTATCGAAAGTTTTGAGACTCTCAAGAAATTTGAAATCACTGAGCATTTTTAGAGATGCACCCCAATAATCCTCCGAAGGTTTTTTGGTGATTGGATCTAGTTTGATTGCTGGTTTAATTCCTTTTAAAACCACGACAGCTTCCATTACCTAAAATCATAAGGCGTTCATTAATTATATGTGAATAACAAAAATTGAATGAACAATATAACAAACTCTCATTATGCAGTTTTGTTTTGTCTTGTTTTCATAATAAAATTTTGATATTTTTTTTTGTTTTCTATATTAAACATTCTTTCCCCCCCCCCCCCCTCAAAGGCAAAAAAAAATAATTAAACATTTTTTTTCCTTTTGAAGCGTATATATTCTTATTTAAAATTTAAACTTTTTTTGAAGGGGGGGTAATCTGGTTTGACTGTACAACACACTTACTCTCAGTAAATAATTGTTTACCAGAATAAATATAGAAATCGAATTTTTTAGTAATATTTATTATTATTTTAAAATTATAATAATGAGTTTAACTTGTTAGTATCTTAAAAAAATTTTAATATTTTATAAATGCAATGGAAAAAAAATTCTAAATTGAATAAATTTATCTTAATTACCAATTTGATGGCAGCTGGCGGATTTTTCATGGATTTTACAATAGTAATATCAGAAGGTTTAAGTGTATCGAGTGATTGAATTGCGGACTCAAGAGCTGGAATCGCTTGGGCAAGATCACTCTCGCAATCATCTTTGATGGCCTTAAATTCGATTCAAGATTTATTTATCTTAAATAAAATCAACAGTTTCTTTAGCGAATGACAAAAATACCTGAGCGACCGCAGCTGCTTCGTTTGCCACAGCTTCATCCGCTGCCACAATTTCTTTTTGGGCTTCAACTAAAACAGTTTCTTGTTCAATTTTCACCATCAATTTTTCTGTCACAGCGGAAGTTTCAACAAGTTTCGGTTGCAGAGCATTTAATTCATCTTTCATTAAACCTACCTAGAATGACAGTTAATTTATATTTATTTTGGAATGGAAAAGAACAAGTATAGTGCAGCAAATGAAGAGAGCTTTTGGATAAATGCCGAAAAAGAGCGTTTCGACAAAATTTATTTGTCCATCTTCAGTCCTCGTTGGCTTATAAATTAATTAGGCACAAAGTTGTCATTGTTGTTGTTGTTATCTTATAGACACTCACGAAACATT
>JAKCPI010029923.1:0-10288 GCA_023213315.1 Euborellia annulipes | reverse complement strand
TATATAAAAGGCTATTGTGGCCTTCATGCCAACAATTTTTTACACAGTTTTTGAGACAACTTTTGAAATAGTTATACCTAGCTTAAAATATTTATTTAAATAAAGTTATTTAAAATTTTTTCAAAATTTCCTAACCAAAGAGTTACAATAATTTATCGAGGCCAGATCTGGACAGAGAAATTCGGGGGAAATATGGGGGGATGGAAAATTTTTTGAAAATTAGCCACTGAAATTGCGTTTTTAGCTATCCTGAGTCGTGAAAAGATCACACTTGATTTGAGGTTAAAAGGCCCGGGCCCCCTGAAGAAAAAAATTTCAAGAAAATGATAGGAAAAAAAATTTCTAGTAAAAGATGATTTTTTTGAATTGAAATTTTAAGATTTGAGCTTAAAGGGCCCGGGCCCCTTGAGGAAAAAAATTTCTGGAAAATGATTTTTTTGAATTGAAATTTTAAGATTTGAGCTTAAAGGGCCCGGGCCCCTTGAGGAAAAAAATTTCTGGAAAATGATTTTTTTTTAATTGAAATTTTAACCATGAAACTTAATTTTCATTCGAATTTTAAGGTGGGAGCGCAATGGGCCCGGGCCCCCTCGGAGGGCCCGGGCCCCGGGGATATAGTCCCCCCCTGCCCCCCCCTGTCTGCGGCCCTGTATATATATATATATATATGAAAGAGAAAGTAAAATGGCCATTACTTGTTAAAATTACAATAAGTCAAAAATCACCGCTTTTTCAAACCATCTAATAATAAAAAATAATTTTTTTTTTTTTTATATAATAATAATTCCGAATGTTTCTGTATTTTATTTACGGCAAAAGAAAGAAAGTTTCCTCGTTCATAAATTCAATTCTCAATAGGAAATGATTGGCTAAAGAAGAAATATAATACGAAAAAATAACGGGTCTATTGATGCAATTGAATGCAAAAGGAAGATGAAAAATAAGAAACGAGTGCTTGAATACATATCATCCATACATTTAACAGCGAGTGTTTGTGTTTATGTTTAAATGAATCACGACGACGAGGTCGTCCTCTCCACTCTAGATATCACCTCAGCAGTCACTAAATATTTTATTACTCTCTAATTGGCATTGAAAATTATATATATATAGGCGGTTTTTTTCTAAAGGTATGTGATAATGATATGTTTGGAAGGGAGAGAGAAACAGTCACGTGTCTCCCACCCGTGGGTGAGGGACAACGTGTGGGCTCCTCTCTCACTGCAGAAGGATATCCCAGTCATGAACTCAGACTCGATACCCAAACGCCTATTCACTAATAAATAAATATTCAAATAAACTCTTATCCTAAAAGTATTTATCTTTAAATTTTAAAGTCGTGATATAGGAATATAATATTTGAAGGACAAGATAGCTATTTAATAGATTATCTATAAAACAAAGAACACGAATCCTCTTAAATTATTAAAATACGGTATATAGACCTATATTACAATTGATTTCCTTCATGGATTTGTTACAATTTTTTTTTTGAAACATTAAATATTATAACACGAATCCTCTATAGGTATTCAGAATAATTTTTGGTTGACTAATGCTATGAAGAGAAAGTTTTTTCTTTTTGCAGGTTTTTTTTTTTTTTTTAAACATTCACACTTTTTTTTCTGATTTACACTCACATTCACACAGTCTTTTCGGCAACTGAGGCCATTTAAGACTTTTAACTAGGGTCCGACCGAAACAAGATTTTCAGCCGAAACCGAAACCGAATATTCGGCCTCAACCTTAGTTTCGGCCGAAACCGTAACCGAAACTTGTATTTCCTATAAAAAATTTTTTTCATTTTACCTTTTTTTTTTAAATTTTTTTTCCCTCCCGTGAAAATCATTTCTACCCTCTTATTAATCATATCCATGGTATATTGATTGAAAAAAAAATCTAAATTAGTATGTATTTAAATTTAAAAAATCTGGTGTGACTGGTCACACCAGATTTTTTGTGTCGACATGTATTTAGTTTCCGACAGTAGGGTACATTCGATTTTCAAGATGTAAAATTTATAAGTATGGGAAAATATTTATATTTTGTTACCATGGCAACCATTTCTCCTATCTTTCCTATGGAGTACAAGAGTAAAGTGGTCTTCAGAAGATTTCAATCTCAAAATGAGAATATAAATTTTAAAGAGAATCTAAAAAATAATTGATTTTTGAATTTAAAAAAAAATCGTTGGAGCAAATTTTGAGAAAATCGAAAAAAACTGAAAAAGTACATCAGTAAAGTACTAGTACTTTTAGGCCGATTTTGTTCAAAAGCTTCGTGTTACGTCCCATTGGGGTGCCTAACTTAAATATAAAATTTCAACCTCCTAGCTCTTTTCGTTCTTGAATATTTTGTTCACAGACACACACACAGACAGACAGACACATAGACACACAGACAGACCATGTCGCGAAAACCACTTTTTTAGATTCAGGGTACCTCAAAACGTATATATCCATCAAAATCTCGACATCGAATTTTTGACATGAATCCAATACTTTCTCTCTCTATATATTAACATATATATAGAGGTAAGAGAAAGTAAAAAAGTAAAAAGACATTTATGTGGACTCGAACTCGATTTGTGTTGATACTTCAAATTCAGTTTATCCGCTCCTAAGCCTTCTAATATAAACATAATTAATTAATTCTCCTATTTTTCATGAATTAATAAACATTTTATTAATGAATTAAGTTGCCATTATTCTTTTGAATGCATTCTATGTATAGTAATTAGGTATCGAAGGTGCAATTGCCTAACATTCAAGTAAATGAAGCAGATCTTAACAAGGTTGAAATTTAAATGAGTCTATCCAAAGAAGGTTCTTGTTGAGGTCGCTAACTAAACTATATTTAATATTCAATTGTTATTAATGATATATTAATACTTAATTCATTTTTTATATAATCAATCAAAAGATTGCTAGTGAAATTTTTCAATTTTCTCTTCATTCGGTTCGTTATAAAAAAAATGAGTACAATAATCATCTATAAAATAAATAGTACTTATTTATTAATAAATAAAAAATATTTGATTTCTAAGGTTATAAAGAGCAATTATAGAAAATACGAGATGGTTGGCTAGTAGCCTAGATTCAAGGTAGAATTTGCAAGGTCTAAGCATCGGACTACATTTATTATCACTCCAATGTTTCGGCCTTGATTTCGGGGGTCTTCAGGACAAATGGCACTTACTTATTTAAATTCAACTAATTTGAATAGTTCAGTCACGATTTTTTTTTTAGAGTGCATGAATTGGATTGATTTTTGTTTTCTGGAAGGTAATCAACCCGATCACAAATACTTTTTTCGATTTATTATTCTATTTGTTAATTTCAAGGGAGATTTTAGTGAGTTGTCAATTTGGGTTGCCTACCTTCCAATAAAAAATGTTTAATTTATCAATAATATGGAACTTCCACAGTCTAAAGTCAAAATATCCTTCAACTTCCTCTAAGAACGGAAGAAGGCCTCTTTAATTCCCCAAATATTCAATAATTACTTTATCTCTTTTTTCCCCCTGATATCATTTATTCTTGAATGGAATTTCTTTTTAGATTTTAAAATTGTTTCTTTTCGTGCTATTCATAATAATCATCACCTTCTCTCTTCTTTAATTACTTATTTGCTACAAGACTATTCATTTCATAAATAAGAAATCTGAAAAGCACCCCTCTGGCACGTAACACGAAGCTTTTGAAAACAAAATCAGCCAAAAAGTACTAGTACTTTACTGATATACTTTTTCAGTTTTTTCAATTTTTTCAAAATTTACTCTAAAGATTTTGATTAAAATCAAAAATCAATTATTTTTTTAGATTTCTTTAAAAATTTATATTCTCATTTTACCCTTGAAGCACACTTTACTCTTGTACTTCATAGGAAATATAGGAGAAATGGTTGCCATGGTAACAAAATATAAATATTTTCCCATACTTATAAATTTACATCCCCCCCAAGGTCTTTAATACACAGGTTGGCCAGAAACTAGTAAACAAACAATTTTCCGGTCACAGTTTTTGATTGGTCCACGTCATGAAGCTCCTTCTTGCATATATTTTTCTATTTGGTAGCATTGTTGACTGTTTATAACCTAGTTCACATTCATTTTGTTTTATTTGCAAATTGTATAGTTTCGGACTAAACTAATTAAGACCCTGGTATTTATAATGCTTTATTAATAATATGCCGTGTATAAATTTTTATAAATTGTTTGTTTCGAACGATTTTTTACAAAAGACCTCTCTTGAAATGGAAAAATGTAAACAAACCGAGTTTGATCCCCCCTGCATCGGCCAAGCAGTCAATAGCCACTTAAAATAAAAAAAAAAAATAAAATGAAAAAAAAATTACATCTTAAGGTGGAATTCCGAGCAACGCGACAGAGCGGCAGCGTCAATAGTGTCACTGCAGCCGCTGCAGTGTCGCGCTTGTGGCTTCCGATGTCGGCGTCAGTAAACAAACGCGACCTATTGTCCTTACCTAAAAAATGTTAATCCTATCAATATTTCATCTTCATTTTCGTTGAAGTCCGCCATTTTGTTTATTGTTTTGTTATGACAACGCTCCGGCAGCGGCCGATCGAGAACAACGGGGCAGTGTCACTGCCGCCAGAGCGGCAATGACGTCATGGCAGTGCCGCGGCTGCAGTGACGCTATTGACGCTGCCGCTCTGTCGCGTTGCTCGGAATTCCACCTTTAAGGTGGATCCACACTTGTAAATATTTTCGCCGAACGCGTTTGACGAAAATATTTTCGCCGTAAATTAACAAGTGTAGACCTATGCGGCACATATCGTCGCCTGAAACACGTAGTGGCGTATCTCAATATTTATCATTTTTCAGGATAGCTGTTTATAGTTCGTGTTGTTATATTAAATGTTGAGATACTCAAAACCAAAAAACCTAAATAATACGAAAAAAACATGGAAATACAGATTCGTCACTTTGTAATAATGTAAAGAAAGCCAGGACACGGCCATACCCGTTGTATCTCAATTTTTGATTTTTTTGAGATACGTCAGTCACTACGTGATGCAAGCGACGATATATTGTGTCGTTTTCGTGTACCGCACAGGTCTACACTTGTTAATTTACGGCGAAAATATTTTCGTCGAACCTGTTCGGCGAAAATATTTACTAGTGTGGATCCACCTTTAAAATTCGTATGTACCGTACTGTTGGAAACTAATCATATGTCGACACAAAAAATATGGTGTGACAAGCACAAAACACAATAAAAATACATTTTAAATTGAAAGAGGTTATAATATATTCTCACAATAATAAAATTCTATAATTAAAAAATCTTCATAGACTTATGACTTTGCCATTATGATTGTTAAATAAATGAGAATTCCCATCAAGAAATTGCTATTTCCATATTAGTAAAGTTATGAAATTACCTCGTTACAAATATAATAATATATAAAAATACAATACTTTAAAGGTGAGCGTTTGTAATTTCTAGAAAATGTACCTACATTTTTCTATCAATTTGCATCATTTTGTTTGTCTTCTATAGAAATGATAGGTCACTCGCTAATGTGACCCACTGATTTTGCAGCTCATTTTGTTCTTTTTTGAGATTTTATTTGATATTATTTTGTTCATTCAAATTATAATTTATATTTTGTACTTATTTAGTGCATTTAAATATCAAAACTTATGGGGATACTCTCTAAACCATAATAATATTTATTATGTAAATTAAATTGTATGCTGGGTATGTGAGATTGGAGTCGGGAGGAATAAAACCAGCGTTGTCGAACACCTTTACACTTTTATTTTAAGCAGACGTTTCGGTAACCATAACGGTTATTATCATATATGACAGAGACACCTTAAAAAACTTTCATTGGCACTGAAGATGGCAACCGTTATGGTTACCGAAACGTCTGCTTAAAATAAAAGTGTAAAGGTGTTCGACAACGCTGGTTTTATTCCAATAATATTTATTATATCAATAAGAAATTACATTTGTAATAATTTAATATATTATATAATTACATCGCGTATGTAAGCTGCGAAGGAAATTTATATAATTCAATATTTATTAATTCGAATACCCGACGAGTATAAATTGGTCGATCCGTGGTTCAATTCCCGGCGGCACACCCTAACTTTTGTCGGGTATTTGAATTAATAAATATTGAATTATATTTATTATATATTTTAAAAAATATATGAAATTTTTGCGACAAATATAGTATATTAAATCAGATAATAATAATAATAATAATTCAAATTCATCGATCGGTCAGCGTAAATATATTTTAATACCTGAGGCAACAATAATAAACAAAAAGAAAATATTTGTAGGTTTAATGAGAAATTAAAGAGAGTGCAGCTAACAATTGTATGCGTAATTTCATTTATTTCCCTGTCAGAGCTCACGTTTCGGTCCTGTTTAGGACCGACCATCTTCACCTACGCTCCTAATTTCATTTATTTCCCCCTCAGAGCTGACGTTTAGGTCCTGTTTAGGACCATCTTCATCTAGTGCTCTGAAACGTCAGAGTCTTCAGAGCACTAGGTGAAGATGTTCCTAAACAGGACCGAAACATCAGCTCTGAGAAGGAAATAAATGAAATTACGCTTAGCTGCACTCTCTTTAATTTCTCATTAGACCAACAAACAATATAATCAGCTATAAAAAAAACTTCAAAGTGTTCTACTAGATCTAGTATATAACAATTAAATGTAAGATTTATCTTCGCTGGACAGCATCTCTTGGCTTCTGGAAGTCGAATTCGGTTACTGAAAGTGTTTTCTTTGCATATATTTGAACGTGTAGATATTTAAGTTAATTTTTTATTTGATATTCAAATAATATCTACGTACTACTTAAGATACTAACCCTTATTCCTCGAAAAATTTAAACGTACTTGTCATAAGATAATGAATATTGATAATATCATTTTGAAAAAAAATATTACTATAGTCTCTCCATTGTGAATATTTATTAATTTTTGTATTAAGTATTAGTACAGTATTTGATTTTTCAGAATAATAAAACTATTTTTGTTTTTAATAAATTATATTTGAACACCCATCAATGTCTCCATATCTGAAATAAATGAATTTTTCTTCCATTTTTGTTTTTATTGCAGATTTTGAAAAAAACAAAACAAATAAAAATCAAAAGTGTTCCTGAGAGGAGGAGGAGGAGGAGGTGGTGCTGGTGGTGGTGATCAGGCAAGACAAAAGAAGGTGAGGAGAGTGCAAGATAGACACCTTGAAGAGGTGCTGTGCTGTCCCCTCCCCCCAAAGATTGAAAGAGAACTTGAGGAGAGATAGAAAGAGAGATCTTGGCCTAACAGAGAGAGAATGAAAAAAAAAAAAGAGAGAGAGAGAGAGAGAGTTTGACGGTAACCGGCCGCTGAATAGTCGCGCGCCAACTCTCCACGCAGACGCATCTCATCGCAGCACCTGCACGCACCTTCGCAACTCTCCCGTCAGTCAAACTCACCACCACCAACAATTGACCACTTCTAAGGTGAGTTATCTTATTTTTATTAGAAAAAAAAAATATTTTTTTGTCCTAAATACAGTGCAGAATCCATTTTTTTTTTCTCTTGCAAAAATTAAACCACCCCCTTGTTAAAATTTTAAAAAGGTGGCATTTTAACCCCTACTCTTAAGGGGAAAAATTTTGGAGGGGGAAAATAGGGGCACTATTCATCCCTTCCACAGAATTAACCAAATTCACCCCACTCTCTTAAATAGTAAAAGAGGGGGAATTATTTACCCCAGCATTTTACCACCCCTGAAGAGGGGAGTCTATTTTAAATACATACCCCTGAATTTCGAATAGTCCCTTTTAAGAGAATACAAATTTTATTAATAAATATTATATAACTTAATTTTGTTTACCAGAGGGTTGTTATTATCCAGGATATACGTATAAGAATCCCCCACCACTATTTATACCTTCTATTTTATACAACTTCTATGTGCATTAAATATTTACTAAAGATTGATTTTATACTGGTACTGGTCGATTTTTTTTTTTTTTTTTTTTTGAGGGGAGGGGATTGCTTCCCCCTTCCTCTATAAGAGGGGAATAATGGAGGGGAGGTATTTATGCATACACTCCTTGCTCTGGTAATCATCAGGAGTGGGGGGAGATTCGCCTACCCCTTCCCCTAAACAATGAAAGGGAAAATAGAAGGGGGACATTCTGTATATATATAATCCATGTTCATTTCTTGTTCCGGCATTCATTTCTTCGACATCCACAGACATCTTGCGTTAATATAATAAAGATATATAAGAAATATTCATCTTGTAACAAATTTTTTTTTTTAATAAACAATGAGACACGTTTTTATATATCGAGTTATTTTATAATAGTTACTTTAGTTCCAATGTTGAATGCCTAAAAGGCATTCCCAAAAACTTAAACATTGAAAACTTTTTTTTTCTACTGCTTTGATTATTTACACTGCATATTTTTTATTTAATTAAAAAAATGTCTTATTAAACAACCAACCAGCATTCCAGTCTACAATATCCTCTCTACATTAAAATAAATAAATATTTTGAATACTTGTCTGTTTATTTCTTATATTTTAATATAATTTTTATTTTTATTTATTTATTTATTTATATGAATAAGAAACAACTCGCCTTGTTTATAAATATATACATTTTTTAAATTTTCCTATGTTTAAAAACGGTAAAGACGATTTTAAATTAATGATTGGAGATCAGAGACCATAAAACGTGCTGATTTTTTTTTTTTTAACAAAGACTTATATTGGGGTCCAGGCATTCTTATTTAAGCCATTTAGTATCGAAATGGCTTAAATAAACACATCGGATTCCCTGGGATCCGAACACCCGACCCTTGGTATACGAGGTTAGCACGCTAACCCCTACACCAAGTCCCGAGGGCCCTGATTTGTTAAATGCTTTTCAATTTTGTATAATTGATTGTTAAAATAAAATAAATTTTTCAACCTAGAATATATGAAAAATTATTTTTTTTTTTTTTAAAACATTCACACTTTTTTCTCATTCACACTCACACTCACACACACATTCACACTGTCTTTTCGGCAGCTCAGGCCATATAAGACATTTACGATATCCGTTATTTATGAATTTATATATATAGGGGTCCAGGCATTTTTATTTAAGCCATCTGGTATCCAGATGGCTTAAATAAAATCATCGGACTGCCTGGGGTCCGAACCCGCGACGTTTGGTATATGAGGTTAGCACGCTAACCTCTACACCACGCCCCGTGGGCATGAAAAATTATTATTAATAACACACATGCTCTCTATTTGACTAACTTCCCTTTGCCTCCTTCCCCCCTGACTCCAAATCCTCTAAAAGAGATATTTCTCATATAAACTAAATTTATTTCATTATATTTTGGAGTTTAGGCTTTCACAGTTGTTATCATTAGTAAAAGAATTTGATTTTCGGTTTAACTATGGTTTATTTGTAAATTACAACGTTTCGGCCACTCATTCTGTGACCTTCTTCAGGTACAATTCAGCTAAGATTACAAAGGTTGCTACATTTCCAATTGAAATGAGATTGTCACAGATGTTACAACCTTTGTAATCTTAGCTGAATTGTACCTGAAGAAGGTCACAGAATGAGTGGCCGAAACGTTGTAATTTACAAATAAACCATAGTTAAACCGAAAATCAAATTTTTTTATTATTTCATTATATTTTTGAAAATACTTAGTCTATTTTTTTTTATTTATTTAATTGACAATTCGTACCTATATGGCAATAAATAGGCTAAATAATTTTATTTAATTTTGTTGAGTTTACCTTTTCTCTAATTTTTTCGAATATTTTTTTTTTATTATCTATTCAGATAAAATATTAAAACAAACATTTTTAATCATGGTTAAAATTCATACGCGGGAGGTACATGGGCGTACCCAGGATCAAATCTAGGGGGGGGGGGGCATAGTCAGATCATGGTCGTCCAGGGGGGGCAGATCATGGTCGTCCAGATTGTGACATAGCTATTTTTTATATAGAGGGGAAAAGCCTTCGAATTAAAGGCCTAAAAACCCTCGAGTCCTAACAAAAAGAATCATTCACCGTCGCCATTCACCAATTTTGTTTCGTTTCATCACTTTATAAACATTATTTTTTTTTTGCTTCTAGGGGGGGGGGCAGCTGCCCCTGCCCCTCGCTGGGTACGCCCATGGGGAGGTATAGAACATTCGCCAAAGTCCTCAAAAAATTTCTCGAGGTAATGAATTTACCCCCGAAGCATCTGCTTAATGCCAAACAAAACTTAAAAAAAAA
>JAKCPI010029922.1:0-13587 GCA_023213315.1 Euborellia annulipes | reverse complement strand
ATATCACTTTACTGACTGGCCACATAGCACACAACCTTCTATTACCCTTCGGTAAGAAAAGCTGTGCACCGTGCTGGTCACACCATATTTTTGTGTCGAGATATATTTAGTTGCTCTTAGCACTTTAGTTCCAAACTTGATTCATAGAACGAATGCTTCCACATCAGTAAAGTGTACTTGAAACGATTTCCACGAAAAATTTCACTGATATACTTTTTTAAAGAGCGACTGAAAAATAAATCATTTATAAATTTTAAACAAAATCCTTGGAGCGGATTTTGAGAAAATCGAAAAAAAAAATGAAATAGTCCATCAGTAAAGTGTACTTCAAACAATTTCCACGAAAAATTTCATTGATATACTTTTTAAAGAGCATCTGAAAAATAGGTGATTTTTGAATTTTAATCAAAATTGTTGAAGCGAATTTTGAGAAAATAAAAAAAACTGAAAAAGTACGCCAGTAAAGTACTACTATGAAGCACAAGAGTAAAGTGTGCTTCAAACAATATTGAGGGAAAAACGAGAATATTCATTTTTAAAGAGCATCTAAAAAATAATTGATTTTTGAATTTTAATCAAAATCGTTTGAGCGAATTTTGATAAAATCGAAAAAAACTGAAAAACTACATCAGTAAAGTACTAGTATTCTTTGGCCGATTTTGTTCAAAAGCTTATTTTCAGCTCTTGGGGAGGTGGCTAACTTAAATGTAAAATTTCAATCTCGTAGCTCTTTTAGTTCCTGAGATATTTTGTTCACAGACAGATACACAAACACACACACAGACAGACCAAGTCGCGAAAACCACTTTTTACTTTCTCTTACCTATGTATATGTAATATATATATAGAGAGAAAGTATTGGATTCATGTCAAAAATTCGATGTCGAGATTTTTGATGGATCTTCACGTTTTGAGGTCCCCTGAATCCAAAAAGTGGTTTTCGCGACATGGTCTGTCTGTCTGTGTGTGTGTGTGCTGTGTGTGTGTCTGTGAACAAAATATCTCAAGAACGAAAAGAGCTAGGAAGTTGAAATTTTATATTTAAGTTAGGCACCCCATGGGACGTGACACGAAGCTTTTGAACAAAATCGACCAAAAAGTACTAGCACTTTACTGATTCACTTTTTCAGTTTTTTTCGATTTTCTCAAAATTTGCTCCAACGATTTTTTTTAAATTCATATATCAACTATTTTTTAGTTGCTCTTTAAAATGTATATTCTCATTTTGTGATTGAATTCTTCTGAAGACCACTTTACTCTTGTACTCCATAGAAAAGATAGGAGAAACGGTTGCCATGGTATCAAAATATAAATATTTTCCCATACTTATAAATTTTACATCTTGAATTCAATTGTACCCTACTGTCGGAAACTAAATACATGTCGACACAAAAAATCTGGTGTGACAAGCACAGTACACAACTTTCGATTACCGAAGGTAAGAGAAAGTTGTGTGCTGGCGCCAGTCACACCAGATTTTACATATTCTGGGGACCTTAAAACGTGAATATCCATCAAAATCTCGAAATCGAATTTTTGACATGAATCCAATACTTACATTAGGCCTACTCTATAGAGGTAAGAGAAAGTAAAAATAGGCAACGAATTAGCAAAACTTTTCCGCTTTTAGTTGGGTAAATATATAGCAAGAAAGTTTTGCAGCCTATTATATTACATAATTAAATTAAATATTTAATTTTGATATATTCTATGAATTAACGATGTTTGAAATCTTGAAACGCAATTTTTTACGAACAATTTCTGAACTACTGGACGTATCGTCATGAAATTTGCTCCAACTCTAGAGGCTATAGTCCTAATTATTATGCATGAGTTACAAAATAATAGTTGAGAAGAAACTGAGAAAATCGTGACCGATTCACTTCTAGTTTTAAAAGCATCTTAGGTCCACTTAGGACTACAAATTTACGAATCCTCATTCTAATCCGATGAATAGTTTCAGAGATTTAAGCAAATCATATACATATATACACGTGGGGTCGTTATGACCTGAAACGTAAAGATATATAAAAAATTGGAAAGTTACGATCATAATACTTTCCCCTTATATTACATATCGACGTTCTAATTAGTAAAGTGTCTAACTCCACTTTTTTTCGAAAATCATTTTTTTGTATTTTCTGTTGAAGAATATCATTCTCCTTATGCCCTGAACTGGGTAAGAGCGTAATTCAAATTTTTCAGTTCGAAAAGTGTTTAACACTGGCTCTAACAATGACAAGGAAATGTTTTTTGGCTCTCCTGAAAAATAAACAAAAATGGAGTTAGCCACTTTGCTAATTAGAACGTCGATATAATATATTGGCGGGAAAGTAAAATTGATGGCATTATATAAGAGTATAGAGAATTGTTATTACGCGTTTATTGTCAGGGTAATTGAATATTCATGTAGTGTGAAAAGCAATAGTTCCTAAACTTTAGATTTGCATTAACTATTTTTACTTTAACACTGCATATATGTATTGTGAACATGTCAATAATGCGATGTCGAGATGCAAATACTCGTTTTGAGGGTCGCTTAATCACAAAAAGTGAATCTCTGATCTGTTTGTGAATTAAATTTCTAACGACAAAGAGAGCTTCGAACTTGAAATTTGATATTTGAGTTTGACACCCCTCTGGCATGCAATACGAACTGTTAAATAAAATTGGCCAAAAAGTCAGGATGAGAAAAAAAATGCTTTTTTATTTCAATGTGCTCGTCGACGTTTCGGGCGCTAATCTCAGGACTTTACAGGTGTCAATTATAACTTTAAGGTGTCATTAGTATTTTTAACATTTAGGAAACAAACTTGGGTTTATTTAATCCATTTGGTTTTTAATCTTAACTTAATAATTGGAAAATGGGATTAACAATAGAGGCATGCTAAAAACTGAGAACAATATTTATTTAGCAATTGAAGATTTTAATTATTTTAAATTATTTTAAAAATTATATTTTATCAATTTAAAAATTTAATAATTAAATCTCACAATTATTTTTTTATAATTCGTCATATATATTAAATTTCAACTTTCATATTTTTGTCGTCACTGCTTGTGACGTCACGGTTTGCAATGCGACATGCTGATAGAAGATTGAAAAAATTTGGGACCATCAAATTAATGTTTCATTTAAAAAAAAAAAACCTAGTGAAACCTCACCTATATTAAACAATTTTATTTATAAATATGTGTTTTACAAAACCTACACCACTTTCCCTCCAATCTATGAAAATAAATTAATCAAAGCTAAATTTTTTAGACCTTCTAGCTTTTAATTATCAAAAGCCGTAAAGTCTTTATTTATTAAAGTGAAACTTCTCAAATTTTTTCGCTCTTCTATCAGCATGTCGCGTTACAAGTCGTGACGTCAAAGGCCGTGACGCTACAAGCCATGACGTCATAAGCCGTGACGGCAAAATAGGAAAGTTGAAATTTTAATATATATGACGAATTATAAAAAAAATAATTGTGAGATTTAATTATTCAATATAAAATTATTCATATCTTCAATTACTAAATAAATATTGTTCTCAGTTTTTAACATGCGTCTATTGATTTCTCATTATCATTCCTACTATTAAGTTAAGATTAAAAACCCGATTTTAATACTTTTAATTGAATAAGTTTCTGAAAATTGTCAGTTAAACGCCTACGATCCGAAAAAAAAGTTTCACTTGCATCGTGGTTTCATAAAAGCACACAATTATTTTTTTTATTTTTTTAATTCACCCTAAAAGAATTTAAGATCTCGAATAAATTTCATATTTGTATTTAACTGGCAATTTCCTTTGATAATCATCAAAAGGGGTTCTTTTGATAAATAACATATCACCTAGTCTACTTGACATCTGTCACATGTCATTTATATTAATATTTAGCCTTTATATTATATTAATATAATAAAAATAGTCTCGTGTAGATTTCACTCTTAAATTATTATTTATAATCCTTATCCCTCTATTTACTAAATAAATCCTGATAGCAAGAATAATTTATTTTCTCTCACATGAATAAATAAATATAAATAAATAATAAATAAATAGCTGTTCGCTTGGTATGAATTAATTGGAAAACATTAAATGAACAATTTGTTTACTCTCCTGACATATTGGAAATGATGAATAAATTAGTTTGAACATTGCCATTTGCAACTGTGTAAACAGAATGCACGCATTGGTGCTCGAAGATAAATTGGTGTGGGGCGGGTGAATTCTTTTCTTTAATAAATATTTGAGAATGTGTAACGATATTTATTTATAGGTACAGTCGGTTCACAAGTGTTCGAGAGTGGAGCCTTGAACTTAGGCAACCAAAATGCTCGCCGCAAGTGTTGTCTTTTCTCCTTCAATTAAGGGGGTTGAAGAGGTAGATGTTAATCAAGTTTTTTCCCGATAAGAGGGCGTTGTGTGTCTTAAAAAGTAAGCCAAAAAAAACACCTATTTCGAAAATTTGCCAAGATATGTCAGCATGGTAGCTAATAATATTTAAAAATTAAAATTAAATATACAAATTAAACACTAGGTTATTTGTTTCAAAGGTTTTATTAATTAAAAATTAACACTTAATACGTATTTCGACAATTTCTTGTCATCATCAGAAGTGATTACATTCTAACATTAGAATTGTTTTCTAATTATTTTCTAATGTTTTTTTTTTTTTTTTTTTACACACTTTTGTGTTTCTTTCTATATTTTGTTATATAAAAATCCAAAGGTTTTTCTCAGTTTTCCTTCAAGATACAAGAAAGGTATCAAAAAACCAGGAAGAAAGAAAAAAATCATAGCACGAGTAGTGAAATGAAGTGGTTTTCAAAAGATTCCAAAGGCAAAATGAGAATATACATTTTAAAGAGCATCTAAAAAAGAATTGATTTTTGAATTTTAATCAAAATCGTTAAATTGAATTTTCAAAAATCGAAAAAAAAAATTTTAAAATTACATCATTATAATAAGTACTAATACTCTGGCCGATTTTGATTAAAAGTTTATTTTCACACCTCAGAGGGGTGTCTAACTTAAATATAAAATTTCAACCTTCTAGCTCTTTTCGTTCATGAGATATTTTGTTCACAAAACAGATCGCGTTGCAAAAAACACTTTTTTTGGATTCATGGGAACTCAAAACGTGTATTTCCATCAAAAACTCGACATCAATATTTTTGATATGACCGCAATACTTTCTCTTTCTATATTTACATATCTTGGTAAGAGAAAGTAAAATTGGGTATAGGAGAATTTGCAGCCAAAGAATTAAATAAAAAACTTTTATTTAATTATTAACCGTCGAAGTTTCGGTCGCAAATCACGAGCTTCTTCAGGACCTGTGGTCATAATATTTATTTTTAGAAACAAATTGTATAATATTTATAAACAATGAAATAATTTTTTACTTTCTCTTACCTATGTATATATGTAATATATATATAGAGAGAAAGTATTGGATTCATGTCAAAAATTCGATGTCGAGATTTTGATGGATCTTCACGTTTTGAGGTCCCCTGAATCCAAAAAAGCTGTTTTCGCGACATGGTCTGTCTGTGGGTGGGTGGGTGGGTGTGTGGGTGTGTGTGTGTGTGTGTGTCTGTGTTCAATTTTAAGCATGAAGGAATTGAGCTACGAGGTTAAAATTTTATATTTAAGTTAAACACCCCCCGGGACCGGAAAAATAAGCTTTTAATCAAAATCGGCCAAAGGGTACTAGTACTTTACTGATGTACTTTTTCAGTTTTTTTTCGATTTTCTCAAAAATCGCTCTAACAATTTTGATTAAAATTCAAAAATCAATTATTTTTTAGATGCTCTTTCAAATGTATATTCTCGTTTTGCCCTCAAAATTGTTTGAAGCACACTTTACTCTTGTGCTTCATAGGAAAGATAGGAGAAATGGTTGCCATGGTAACAAAATATAAATATTTTCCCATACTTATAAATTTTACATCTGAATTCATATATTCCCTACTGCCGGGGACTAAATACATGTCGACACAAAAAATCTGGTGTGACAAGCACAGTACACAACTTTCGATTACCGAAGGTAAGAGAAAGTTGTGTGCTGTGCGCCAGTCACACCAGATTTTTTTTATAAATATTATACAATTTGTTTTTGAAAATGAATATTTTGAGATAAGTCCTGAGGAAGATCGTGATTTGCAACCGAATCGTCGACGGTTAATAATTAAATAAAAGTTTTTTATTACAAAGTCTCCTATACCCAATTCAAAGTCTACAGCCACTCCTCATCGAAAGTAAAATTATATAACTTTAATGTCTTGAATACATATTAACATCCTATTAATTAAAGAATCGTCCATTTTTTTTTTCATAGCACGCCGGAGTTTTAAATTAATTTCAATTCCCTAATTAATCTTCCCTTTGTCTCTAACACACCGTAAACAATGAAACGACAGTCTAATCCGTCTTAATATTGATAAATTAACAAACGAACAACTGTCATGTGTGTTGTTCTGTCGAAAATGATTAATTAAATTATTCAAAAAAAGTAGAAAAAAAGAATATATTTATTTATTAACACGTGATTAGTTGGAATCCAATAAAACAGGACGTTTAAGTATTCACCAGGGCTTGTATTATTGAATTGTCAGCAACAAGGACGGAAGGGAACTCAGAGACAATAGAAAGGGCTAACGCGCGTTTCCATACAAACAATGAACTAAATTAATAATTGAAAATGGAGTTTGGCCAAAAAAAAAACAAAAAAAAATACTAACAAACTCTAAAACAAAAAAATAACGTTTAAAATATGAATATGAAAATCTATATTTAATAAACGACAGCCGGAAGCCATTGGTAAAAAATCTGGTGGGACTGGTCGCACACAAGTTTTTTTTTTTGTCGAGATATACCCGTATTTAATTTCTCATAGCTCCTCAGTTCCAAACATGACCACTTGAATTTTATAAGTAAAAAGTAAAAAAGTCAATTGATCAAAATATTATATCCTAAATAAATACAAAATTTCATAAGAATTGGAAACATTTTTTTAAAATGTGTAAAAAGTTCCAAATCGAAATTAACATGCAAATCCCCATATGGGAATTTAGCATTGGCTCTATGGAAGGAAGAGCCGAAAAATTAATTTGGAAAATCTTAAATATGTAAGTAAAATGTACTTCAAACAATGTTCACGGCAAAATGAGAATATACATTTTAAAGAGGTTCTAAAAAAATAATTGAATTATGAATTTTAATCAAAATCTTTAGAGCAATTTTGAGAAAATAGAAAAAACTCAAAAAATACATTAGTAAAGTTCAATTTAAACATTTTCACAAAAAATGTTACTAATAAACTTTTTAATAGCATGTAAAAAATAATTGATTTTTTTATTTTAATCAAAATCATTACAGTAAATTTTTATAAAATAAAAAAAAAAAAAAAAAAAATTAAAAAAGTACATCAGTAAAGTACTAGTGGCCAATTGTATTCAAGAGGTTTGAGATGTATGGGGGTAGTTATCTTAAATATCAACCCCATAAGCACTTGGGTCTTGATATATTTGGTTCAAAGACAGAGCATTTTGAGAAAGTAAATTTTTTTTAATACAGAAAGAATAAGGCTGTAGCAGTATAAAGAACAAAAGGTAAAGGACAGACAGGAAAATAAAAAATTTTCAATTTTAATCAGTGTAAATTAATTAATAGTATAAATGTAGGCAGGAGACGCCAATATATATCTACTCTAAATGCAGGCACTAATCCACCGAAAGACGCTATTGGTTCTTTTAGTAAAGTGTACTTTAAACAATTTTCACTAAAAATATCACTGATATACTTTTTAAAGAGCATCAAAAAAATAGTTAATATATGAATTTTAATCAAAATCGTTTCAGAAAAATCGCAAAAAAATGAAAAAGTACATCAATAAAGTGTACTTCAAACGACTTCCACGAAAAATTTCAGTGATACATTTTTTAAAGAGCTTCTAAAAAAATAACTGATTTATGAATTTTAAACAAAATCGTTGGAGCCAGTAGCGTAGCCAGGATTTCTGCTTGGGGGGGGGCCCAAAATTTTTATTAACCCCCCCCCCCCCCTTCTACAAGAAACTTCAAGTGGAGGAATTTTTTTTAGATAATATAATAATTATAAATAAAAAACAAATAAAAAAAAATTTTTTTTCTTGAAATAAAAAATAATTTTAATACAAAATTCGTAAATATTAGAGATTTTTTCAATTATTTATAGTTTTTTGTTAGATTTTAGAATTTATGAGAGTTAATAAAATATTTATTTAAAAAAAAAATATCATTAGGGAAAACAATAGGTATTTTTTTGTTTTGGAGAAGGCTTTGGGGGCCCGGCCCCCTGGGCCCCCCCGAATACGCCACTGGTTGGAGCTAATTTTGAGAAAATCAAAAAAATATGAAAAAGTAGATCAGTAAAGTACTAGTACTTTTTGGCCGATTTTGTTCAAAAGCTTATTTTGAGTGTCCGAGAGGGTGTCCAATTTAAATATAAAATTTCATCCTCGTAGCTCAATTCCTTCATGCTAAAAATTGTTACAAACACACACAGACAGACCTATTTGCGTTATTTGAACCCAGGGGACCTCAAAACATGTATATCCATCAAAATCTCGACATCAAATTTTTGACATGAATCCAATACTTTCTCTCTCTATACATTAGGTAAGAGAAAGTAAAAATGGATGAGTCAATTTTATCTCATTTAAATATTGAGTAGAAAAATAATCATGGGGAGGTATTTTAATAAAAATAGTCAATGGATATGTAACAAGTTCATAAGTCAAAGGAAATTTTACTATTCAGTATTTTCCCATCCAATAGATATATAATTGTTATTGAATCCATTTAGACTAAATGGAGCGGGGAACGATTATCCAACATTGGGCATTAATGGCCCTTTGTATCTATAAACAAGACATAGAGAGAGATGGAATTCTAAAATGTGAACAAATAGAGAGATAGAGAGAGTGTGTGCAGCTAGTCCATCTGTAGTTTATCTGTCGCAGCATCCATCCCCCGGGCAAATCAATCAAGAACCAATTGAAGCGCTTAATGGCCAATCTGCCTGCCCATCGAATAAAATTTCCCTTCGTGCATGACAATTAATAAATATCACATCAATTAATTCATTTTATTTACGTATACATTATATTAAAAAAAATAAAATAATATTTTAGTAAATCATCATTAAATAATATAAATAAATAAATATTATAAAATAAAAAATTCAATACTGTGACTCGTAAAGTGAAGCGTGCGGGGTCATTAAAAAATATATAATATTTAGGATGAATGCATCAATTACCATTGGCGTAATCAGCTCGAATGATAAATTAAATATTTAAAAAATAATAATAATAAAATTATATGTACAGTATTATAAACAATACTTGCTCTCTCTATATATTAACATATATATAGAGGTAAGAGAAAGTAAAAATGCACAGAAGATAAATTTCAAAATAGATTTTAATTTTTTATAGGACATAAGAACTGAGAAAGGTTGCGAATTTCGACAAGGTAAATCAGGGGCGTATATAGGGGGGGGGGTCGAGCCTCCCCCGAAATGTTTGCTCGGCCCAGCAGTGCAAAAATTTTGGTTCCGAATGTTCGGCGGGGCAGCAAAAAAATTTTTGTAGGGTGGAAAATTTTGGTTCCGCGAAAGAGGGAATGTTACGCGGGGCGGCAAAATTTTCGTGTGTGTCTCTAAAAAAAAAAAAGGTAAAATGATTTTCACGGACGGGAAAAAAAAAATTTTCGCAGGGCGGAAACTTTGGTTTGAAAAATTTTTTGAGTTCAGGCCCCCTCCGAAAAAAATTTCTATATACGCCCCTGAGGTAAAATGATATTCACGGAAGGGAAAACAATTTTTTCGCAAAACGGAAAAAATTTGGTTGACACCCCTGCACTAGTAGCACCCTTCCTTTTTTTCCCTCTAGCAAAACGAAATTTTTTCAAAATTTTTTTCTCCTTTCCGTGAATATCATTTAACCTTTTTTACCTAAAACTTATTTTTCCCAAGCCAATAAGCACAGCATCTCGCATCCACCTATTATACTAATGAAATTAAAATTTCGTTGACTAAAGAAAGATCTTAAAAACTGCACGCCTGGTAGGGCTGCAGACTCACAAGAGAGGTAAAAGGCGATTTAACAAATAATAACTAGGAAGAGCCTTGTTTGAAAAGGATGGAATTTTTTTCAAACAATCAAATAGACAAATGTTCATTAGCCAGTCAATATCCGCCGCAAAAGCGTGGAGGGGTTCGACTCCAGGGGGTGCAATCTTAAGCACAAACATATCTCGCAAACTTGCTATCTTAAACGATATATGATTGAAAAATTCCATTCTTTTCAAACAAGGCTTTACCTAGTTAATATTTATTTTTCCCGTCTATTTATTTATTTTTTTTTTTTATCTTAATATCTCGCGGCACCCCTTAGTCATTCTCGCGGCAACCTTAGGTGCCGGGGTACACCGGTTGGGAACCATTGATATAGAGAGAAAGTATTGGATTCATGTCAAAAATTCGATGTCGATATTTTGATGGATCTTCACGTTTTGAGGTCCCTTGATTCCAAAAAAAAAAAAAAAATTATTTTCGGAACATGGTCTGTCTATCTGTCTGTGTTCAATTTAAAGCATGAAGGGATTAAGCTAGGGGGTTAAAATTTTATATTTAAGTTAGACATCCACCTAGGGCGAGAGCTTTCAATCAAAATCGGCAAAAGTGTACTAGAACTTTACTGGTGTACTTTTTCCAATCCAATACTTTCTCTCTATATATTACATATATAGGTATGTAAGAGAAAGTAAAAATATTTTTTTCTTTTTGTCAAGAACACTTCCTGTGCCAAAAATATTCCTGATTAAAGCAACTTAATATGGATGCAAATATTATATTATTTTTTTATTGCGAAATTTTTTATTACAAAAGAACTGTAATGTTTTCCTTAAAGGAATAAAACAAAATATTTAATTAGAATAATTTTACAATACAAATTCCTGAAGCAATCGACAAAATGTTATTTCAAAATGCCATTAGCAAATATAGAGAGAGGGATGTCTGTACAAGCTTCCCACCCTCCACTCCGGGGTTAGTAATCGAAAATATCATGTTAGTTTTGTTTATTTATTTATTTTTTTTTTTTTTTTATATCGCTCCTTAAAGGAGTTTCTTTCCTCCCTCGGGATCTGATCTTCTGATGCTTCTTCAATGTTCAAGACAAATAATAAAATATTGAAAGAACATCTTAAGATATTATAATAAAATGGAAACTTACTAGGGGTGCTTTTTTTATATTAATTTTATTACTACCAACACTTCTTTAAACCCCTCTTGGAAAAATAAATAAATAAAATGAACAAAGGGGGGTCAAGGGGGCCGCCGAGTCTTGCTGGGCATGCATATTAATGCCACCCCTCCAAAAAAAAAAAAATTATTTTAAAATTTTTCTTTTTTTACAAATTAAGACTTTCAAGTGGCTGGACCTTCTCAGGGGAAAAATTTTAATGAAAATATTTTTTTAATTTTTTTGATAGGTACAATTAGAGCTGTAGAAATCTATTGATAATATTTAATTTTTAACCCCGAGGAATTAGTGTGTGGAACGTCTCCATTAAAAAAAGCAAACGTTTGGGGTCGTGGGACCCCCGGCAGGAACGAAGTTCCCCATGCCCTTTTCTTCAACTCAGAATATAGTGTAATTTAATATGAATATTATTTAAATAGGGGGAAAGCCGTCTACCCAGGGATCTGCGCCCGCTGGAACATCTTGCTCGCCTTCGGCCTACGGTAGATAGAAGGAAATAAAGAGAAGGAGAAGATGGGCGTGGCCTCGCCATGGCTTCGGCTAATCTCGCCTTCCTCCGCCGTCGCTCGGAAGATGCATTTTTGTTACGTTACATTTTCTCCCAATTCACTTCTGCGTAAGCCGAAAAATCTGGTGTGACAAGCAGTAGAACAGGACAGCAGAGCCCACCAGATTTTCTCCTCCATAGACAAAAATATTTTTAAAATACCGTATATCCCTGAACCCCAAGGGGTCAGAGCCTCTCAAAGAGAAATTTTCATTAAATTTTGTTTTTATAAATATTTGGGGGGCCTATGTCGGCCCAGGGCCTGGGGCGGGGACCGCCCCTCCGCCCCCCTTCCTCGGTACACCACTGTGCATGCCAATTGTGCAGCTCCTTCGCTTGTTTAGATAATAATAAGCTTAATATAAAAATTTAAAAAATTAAGATTTTAACTAATTTTATGAAACTTTGGGCTGATTGCAGGATCGGAAGATCGGATTTCAAAAAAAATTTTTGTTTCTTCTTGTATTTACCAATCGCAACTTTTTCTCTTCTTCTTGACCCCTTTGCCCTTTGCTTCTCCAACATTCCTGCCCTTGGTTTATCTATTTCTCTAGTTGATTCATCTAGGTTATTTCTCCAAATTTTCCGAATCTCGAACTATTTTTCCTTTATAAGAAAACTCCAGTTCTTATTCTTTCAAGCAAGATTTTGCAAGACTTAACCCTTAAAGAGGATAGAATCTCTAAATTTCGAAAGTTAAATAAAAAAACTTCTACTAACCTTCAACTTGGAAGATAATTTATGATTGATTTTCTTTTTTTTTTTGCATTAATTCTAATCCTTTTTTAAAGGTTAAGAGATTCTTTTTTTCATTCTTCATAAAACAGACTTGCAACTTTATTCCTTATGTAAAATAAGAACTTTTATATGAAAGTTCTTATAATTTTATTTAAAAAAAAAATTAGGTTTTTTTTTTTAATTTTAATATAAAATAAGATTTTTGTTTAATAAGAAGAAGGAGAAAAGTTAAATCAAGTCACATGGCGACGGAATGGATGAATAAATAATTAACAAATAAAGCTCAACGAGAGAGAGAGAGAGAGAGAAGATTGTTATCATTTTAAAAAGCTTTTCTGTGGAATTAAGGACCAGTCTGTTATTTTCATGCACTCGCTTTTATTTAATCATTGATAAGAAACATAAAAAACACAAAGAGAGAGAGAGAGATTTATAATTCTTTATTAAAAGAATAGCATAAAAAAAAAAATACAGTACAAAAGAACATTCTGTTAAAATATGTTCGTTAAAAAATTAGTTAGCGTATTTATTTAAATGAGAAATGTTTTTTTGAATTTTTAATAATTAGAGAATTTTTTTAAAGTCTTTTCGGCATTTTAAGGCGGCTACACACTTGACAAGCATGCATGTGCAATCTTTTTGTACAAGCAAACTGTATGAGATATTTGAGCAAGCATTTTAATTGTGCAAGCCGCTTGATGCTCAATTGAATTTTAATCATGCACAAGGCAAAAATCTCCGCCATTTTATTGACGTCTTGTCATTTTATATTTATTTAATATATTAATTCATTTAAAATTTCAATTTAAATATTAATATTTATTGTGTCTCTGTTTTAAAGAAAGTGAGGATCTCTTGGTGTCTTTGAGTAAATAACCTTCCGAGTTTGACATTTTTAGGTTAATTTTCGGCATAAGTTGTTTTTTAACAAGCATACATGTGCAATCATTTTGTACAAGCAAGCACAAATTCTTTTCGGCACACAGCACATGTTTTGTAGG
>JAKCPI010029919.1:0-28937 GCA_023213315.1 Euborellia annulipes | reverse complement strand
TTTGCAAAACTTTATTTTTCGTGCCCTAAATATCTCTCGGCACCCCTTAGCAATTCTCGCGGCACCTTTGGGTGCCGGGACACACCGGCTGGTAACCACTGATGTCGAGATTTAATAAATAAATAAATTTATTAATAAATAAAATAAAGTAAAAAAAAAAAATTAAAATTTTGATTGTAATAAATCTCAAAGAAAACAATAATAGAAATTTCCGCTTGAAAGTTTCATATATGAATCCCCCATATATCTTCGGATCTGGACGTGTATAATATTCTAGTATATAGTAGGGAACTATTTATTGGTGAGCTTTAAATCATTGAACAAATCTAATAAACAAAAATATTCTGGCCTCTTTTAAAACCGGGCCACATAGGTTTGTAATTATAAAAGTTTGGAATGCATTAAAATAAAAATTTATTTAAAATGATTTGCATAAATTTTTGATTAATATCTTCCGGAAAACAAAACGGAACTAATTAATTCAAGCATGAAAGTTTTTTACTCCCTCTTACTCTATATAAACGCATGTTAATAAATAGAGGAAAAGTATTCCATTTATGTCTCAAAATTGATGTTGAAATTTTAATGGAAATACACGTTTTGAGGCCTGTCTGGGAAGAAAATCTCTCAAAAACGAAAGGAGCTACAAGGTTGAAATTTGAAATTAGAATATTAAAGGTCGAGGGTCCGGCGGCCTGATGCAAGAGTGCACACCGATGCCTCGGAAATCCTGGAGATCCGGGGTTCGATACATGGCGCTTGGCCCACCAACAAATAAACATACAATTATGTTAAAAATACATTTTGAGTACTAACAAGGAGTCCCCACGGGTTGTGGGTCACCGATTTTTTTCAAACTCATAGGATTTGAAGATTAGTATCTGGACATCAATTTCCTAAAGCAGTACGATGCACTACTCAAGAACACTCAAGAAAATCGACTTTGAAGACTATCAAGATTTCCGAGTTGTATAAGTTTGGATAATTTTATTTATATGTAAACAGTGTCTGGTACACTGTAAAAAAAAAATTTTAATTTTAGTATGTTTAAGTATAGTAAATTTACAAATTTTCCTTTTCTGTATCACTTACCATACATTTGTATACTAAATTTACAAATCTATGCATTCAAAAAATTTTTACAACCAAAAAACATTTTAAAATTACAATTCTCTTTGAAAAATAGAATTAAATATTTGTAATTTTACCATACGATTTCTAATTTTACAATACAACGGCATTGTAATTTTAGAACACGGTTTGTAATTTTACAAAAAGGTTTCTAGTTTTACAATACAAAGGGTATTGTAATTTTTCCTTTTAAGGCTGCCAACATGGCCGACTTTGTTTCACGACTGCTTTTTAGCTTTCTTAATAAAGACATTTTCGGCACTATAAGGATTTATTTAAGTTATAATAAAACAAAAAATAATATTATGATAATTTTAAGTTTATTACTATTCATTATTTTAGTAAAAATAGTTTACAATTGAGGTCATACTTGAGTGCCAAATAGCAGAGATAGATCATTAGTTAACGGGTGATTCGATGGTCAAATGGACTAGGCAGCAAGGCTTCTACAAAAAGGTCAGTGTTCAAATCCTGGAGGAATTTTTCATTAAATAAAAATATTTACTTCACTCCATTCAGGTAGAGACGTCCCCTAAAGGTCAATAACCTATGGGTCCATCGTAAATTTATTTTTTCTTTTTTCTAAATATTAGTAAAATTACAAACATTTGGATTGTGGGATTGCTAAATATTTGTAAAATTACCAAATTTGGACTCGAAATTGCTAAATATTGGTAAAATTACCACACATTTGTAAACGATTTTTGCAAAGAGTTTTGTAAAAATATAATTCAACTGTTTAATTAAAACAAATTTAGTATCTATTGGTCTTGAAAATTTGCTTACAACAAAAAAAATTGTAAAATCATCGAAATTTTTTTTACAGTGTAGCCGTGAGGTAAGCGCAACAGTTTAGTAACAAGTTTCCACTTGTTTCGGCACAATGAACTGCCGTCTTCAGAGGCAATTTTAACTACAAATAACATATTAAATTAATGATATATAAAAAAAAATTACATAGAGTTTCTAAATATCACATTATGTTACCTCTTCACTAATAATCTTATAGTAGAGAAAGCAAAATTTCAACAAACAAAAATCATAAAAAAAAAACTTCAATCTGAAAATATAGACCACTGTTAAAAATGAGATAAAATAAAATTTATTTATAAAATTTTTTTATATATCATTAATCTAATATGTTATTTGTAGTTAAAATTGGCTCTGAAGACGGCAGTTCATTGTGCCGAAACAAGTGGAACCTTGCGCAAACTTGTCAGCAGATGTCCAAAATGATGCTCTGAAATATAAAACTAATTTTTAAAAAATTCGTTTTATTTATATCCTCAATTACCATCTGTGAATTGACCAAGAAAAAAACTACTGACTTTTAAAATTAATTTAATGTATATTTTCATTTTGCCCACAAAAGAAGTAGTAGGGTTGTGATTGTTGTGGTTTATTCCCTTAGGGATAAAAATGTTTTGTTTGCAATAAACTACATTATTTTCTACTTCTTCTATTGTTAATATAAATTTATATTACTTGAGTATTTTGAACGACTTCAAGAAATCCTCTGGTTTAGTAATTTTTTTATAAAGTTCAAGTATTATTATTGTAGTTATTCTATTCTATTCTATAAAAAACAAAGGAAATAAAATCGTACGTAATTCGGTCGATACTCAAACGAACCAAATGTGCAGCATTCATTTAGGGGTGAGGGCCCGGTGGGATTCGTAAATTCCGCAAACAAATCCAATTGCATGTCCATCATTCGAATCAAATAGGTCCGCCGTTCCACGTTCATACACACCCATTAATAATGGATTGTGCTGCTTCCAAAAGGATAGGAACAAATCAAGTTCGGATATCTTCTTTAAGTATTTAACTCCAAATGTGTTTGAAAAAGAAAGACAAAAAAAAAGAAGAATTGTTGGCAAAAAGCCCCATGGAGAAAATATAAACGTTAGAAAATGTGTCAAAAGAAAAAACTAAAGATTTATATATTTGCTACTTCCTTGAGTTGGAATAAGGAACGGTAGGGAAGATGAAAAAAATGTAAATATTTCGAAATTAAATATTAAATTAAGAAATATGAAATATAGTTTGATCAATAATTGAACAGAAAATATATGACAACTTTATTTTTGTTATTGTTTGTAAATGGTCTTAAGCATGATCAAATTTATTATAAGGACCGTCGGCCAAAAAATCAAAAATTACAAATAAATGGATAATACGCAAAAGTATTTATTTTTTGGCCGACGGTCCTTATAATAAAATTGAAATTTATTTTTATTAATAAAAAAATCTGGTGTGACTGTCGCACAGCACATAACTTTCTCTCACCTTCGGTAATCGCAAGTTGTGTACTGTGCTTGTAACACCAGATTTTTCGTGTCGACATGTTTTTAGTTTCCGACAGTACGGTACATTCGATTTTCAAGATGTAAAATTTATAAACATGGGAAGCCCTCGGGGCTTGGCGTAGAGGTTAGCGTGCTAACCTCGTATACCAAACGTCGCGGGTTCGGACCCCAGGCAGTCCGATGATTTTATATAAGGCATTTGGATACCAAATGACTTAAATAAGAATGCCTGGACCCTCAATATGTACATTAATCAATAACGGGTATCGTTTAAAGTCTTAAATGCCCTAAGTTGCCGAAAATACTGTGTGAATGTGAGTGTGAATGAGAAAAAAAAGTCTGATTTAAAAAAAAAAAAAAAATTAACATGGGAAAATATTTATATTTGGTTACCATAGCAACCATTTCTCCTATCTTTCCTATGAAGTACAAGAGTAAAGTGTACTTCAAACATTTTGAGAGCAAAATGAGAATATACATTTAAAAGAGCATCTAAAAAATAATTGATATTTGAATTTTAATCAAAATCGTTGAAGCGAATTTTGAGAAAATTGAAAAAAAAAAAAAAAAAAACTGAAAAGTGCATCAGTAAAGTACTAATACTCTTTTGCCGATTTTGATTAACAGCTTATTTTCACGCCTCAGATGGGTGCCTAACTTAAATATAAAATTTCAACCTCCTAGCTCAATTCCTTCATGCTTTAAATTGAACGCAGACACACACACAGACAGACAGACCATATTGCGAAAACCACTTTTTTGGATTCAGGGGATCTCAAAACGTGTATATCCATCAAAATCTCGACATCGAATTTTTGACATGAATCCGATACTTTCTTATATTACATATATACATAGGTAAGAGAAAGTAATGTTTTTTTTAAAGACATACAAAATTTCAATTTATAGAGTAAGAATGTCGATAAATTTGTGTTTTTAGTGAACAATTAAAAAGACGATCTGGTCTCAAATAATTGGAATCCCTTTTAAATTTAATTTATTCAATCACAACGACCCTAAATTGAAACGAATGCACACCAATACTGATTACGGTATCTTTGATTCAATTACGGTACTATTTTAAAATCGATTATGATTCAATTAAAAAATTTGCCTTTTTACGGTACTAAGTAGAGCATGAAATCAGTTTAGGAATTTTATAAATATTCAATTAGATTTTTTTTAAGTATCTCATTTTTATCATCAAAATAATTGTATCAGCATTTGAGGGCATATACATACAAGTGCATGCAAGTGAAGTCAGTATCAAGACTAGGATCAGCAATAAATAGATCTGAACTCGAATACATATCGTAAAATTACGACGTAATTATTATTTAAGTATTGTTTAAAGTCCAAAAGATGCTGAAAAAACTTTAAAAAAAATTGTAAACCACATTCGCTGAGAGGTAAAAAATTTTATTTGCTAATTTATATGAAGAAGTAATTGAGAGAGAATTTTTTTTTTTTTTTTTTTTTTTTTTCATTAAAGTTTAATCATCCGAATTAGTGTCGTCCATTTGGCTTTTATAAATCTGGTCACTTTAATGTACCGTATATTAAGGTAACAAATCACCGAAACAACTTGACTTCGCCTCTTGCTTTATATAATTATTTAATTTAATTTATTATAAAGTGAAATAAAAAAGAGATAAATGATGATAATTTATTTTTTTATTTTTTATTTTAACGTCCTATATTAGCCTACCTCGGGACATTTAGAAATTAAATAGGTTATTTTTATTTAAATAAGAACTACTTCAGGACTATAATAATTTTAAATTCAGAATAATACTTAACAAGGAAGAAAAGTAGAGAAAAGAATAAAAAATTTATTGGGAAGTAATTGAGGCTTCTGTGACAGCAATCAAGAGAATAATCCAAATGTGGATTGGTCATTTTGGGTTGCCTATCTTCCAGGGGGGTAAAAAAATATGGTGTGAGTGGTCGCACAGCACACAACTTTCTCTTACCCTTCGGCCAAGGGTAGATACAAGGGGGGGAGGTAAAGGGGGTAATTACCCATCACGAAAACTTGAGAAAAATATATTTTTTGAGAAAAAAATTGTATTTTTAATATAAAATTTTAAAAACTAATACTTAAAAATTTGATTTGTTGGTAAACAACTACAGAATGGACCTTTAAATTACCGATAATAAAGAAAAATTGTGTGCTGTGCGACCAGTCACACCAGACCCCCCCCGAAACCCTCTATATCCGCCACTGCCTTCGGCAAGAGAAAATTGTGTTCTGTGCTTCTCACACCAGATTTTTTGTGTCGACATATATTTAATTTCAGACAGTACCGTACATTAATCAGAATCAAATTTCAAGATGTAAAATTTATAAGTATGGGAAAGTATTTATATGTTGTTACCATAGCAACCATTTCTCCTATCTTTCCTATGAAATTCAAGAGTAAAATAGTCTTCAGAAGATTTCAATGGCAAAATGAGAATATACATTTTAAAGAGCATCTAAAAAATAATTGATTTTTGAATTTTAATCAAAACCGTTAGAGCGAATTTTGAGAAAATAAAAAAAAACTGAAAAAGTGCATCAGTAAAGTACTAGTACTTTTTGGCCGATTTTGATTAAAAGCTTCGTGTTACGTCCCAGGGGGGGGGTACCTTACTTAAATATAAAATTTCAACCTCCTAGCTCTTTTCTTTCTTGAGTTATTTTGTTCACAGACAGACCATGTCGCGAAAACCTCTTTTTTGGATTCAGCGGACCTCAAATCGTGTATATCCATCAAAATCTCGACATAAAATTTTTGACATGAATCCAATACTTTCTCTCTATATATATTAACATATATAGAGGTAAGAGAAAGTAAAAAAGAACATGATAATTAGGTAGATGTAGCTTTCATTTTTTCATTTTATTTGATAATCCTTGGAATGAATAATTAAAAAATAATTTATTCTTCTGAAAAAGACCTGAGGAATCGATCGAAACGCTGACTATTTTATATAATAAAAGCAAGATATAGTAATCGTTTTGTGGCAAAAAAATCTCAGCACACAGCAATAAATATAAATTTTTATTTTTAATTCGATTTTGAATATTTTTTTTTAACTTTAGAGATCAATTGCATTAGTAAATAGAACGCTAAAACTGACATATTCATAATTATCCTGTCTCAATTTCATCATTGAATTAATCCCTCTAATAAAGTCCATACAAAACCTGATGGGAATACTAAAAGGATTCGATCATTATATAATCGAATTATCTGAGACATATTTATTTAATTCCCAATTTGTAATAATCAATCAGTGTATCAAAAAGAGTGAATTTTTTCTATAAACTTAAAAAAATTTCATTACCATGAAAGGGTTTAAAAAGTTCTTTAGATATTCTATTTTTTTTTTAAATTATTTTAAGTACAATAACATTTAAGTTTGCAAAAGCTATTACAAAGATTGTAAAATATTATTTTAATATAAAAAATTTCAAACTCAAGTTTTTCATTATATTAATAAGACTTGTATTCTTATTAAAATCATAAATTTTTACCCTATATTAAAATTCTTTTTATTAATATATTTCAGCTGCGAAATATTTCATTAAAGAAGTAGCTATAGACAAATATTAACGTTTTAATCAGTTCGAATTTTCGAAACACCCTGTATAGCCTACCATTTAAAATATTTCATAATTATTCATCTCCACTTTACTTTTAACAAAGACACTCCCTAACAATTCTTAAGAGTTTAAAGTTGAATTTTTCCGCTAAATTAAATTCCTGTTAACGAGGATAATATTTACTTATTATGAAGATGAGAGTAAAGTACAATTATACTAGATAACATTGATTTTTTTAAGGAAAAAAGAAAAACGTCTTTTTAACTTTATTTAATAAAAAGAAATCCTGTTGATTTTTTAAATCTTTTTGATATAAACTTGAAATGTTCATCTTTTCTTTTTATTCTCGCTTTAATTATTAAGCAGAAGTACTGCCAGTCCCAGCTAGGCCAGCTCGTGGTCGCTATCTGGGGCTTGAAAATAAACTTTTAATCAAAATCGGCCAAAAATTACTAGTACTTTACTGATGAAATTTTTCAGTTTTTTTCGATTTTCTCCAAATTCGCTCCAACGATTTTAATTAAAATTCAAAAATCTATTAAGTTTCAGACACTCTTTAAAATGTATATTCTCATTTTGCTATTAAAATCTTCTGAAGACCTTGTACTTCATAGGAAAGATAGAAGAAATGGTTGTAACAAAATATAAATAAACAAATAGTTTGTAAATTTTTCAAATTCAAATGTACCTTACTGTCGGAAACTCAAGGGCGGATAGAAGGGGGGGGGGTGGAAAGGGGGTAATTACCCCCTTGAGATTTGAAAAAAATACTTTTTTTCAAAAAAAATGTATTTTTAATGTAAAATTTTAAAAATTAATACTTAAAAATTTGATTTATATTTATATTCTGGCAAACAAGTACAGAATGCGCCTTTAAATTACCGAAATTAAGAAAAAAATGTGTGTTGTGTGACCAGTCACTCCAGATTACCCCCCGCCACCGAGAAACACCTCTGGATCCGCCACTTCGGAAACTAAATATATCTCGACACAAAAAAATCTGGTGTGACAGGCACCGAACACAAATTTTGATTACTGAAGGTAAGAGAAAGTTGTGAGCTGTGCGACCGCTCACACCAGATTATTTTTTTAATTCGCTTTTAGCTCATTTTTTTTCTCCTAAATAATAAAGTAATTTATTATAGAGATTTTTTTAGAATAAAAAAAATCGCGTTTCATTTTCTATCTAATTTGTTAATGGAAAAAAATGGCTCTAATGATTTATTTAAATACATAAATGGGGATTAGCGAGGATATCACAACCAGGTGTTGTTGATTATTGATACCGATGCGTATAAAGTCTCCCATGAACAGATGGAAAGCGATTGAAGAAACTCATTTGAAACCATTAATAGTCTATCAGGGGGATCAGATTGCGGACATTTGATTCCTAATTAATCATTCTGTTGAATTGGGAGTCTGGCTTTTCGAGTTATGTCAGTGAGTTTGACAAGTCAGAATTGGGAGTGAAAAGTGAGAGAAGGGTCGATAAATTTCGCTTCTATTATAAAACGAAAATGAATGTCTATAGTGATTTTGTTTATGGCTGGTCAAGTTCACAAGTTAAACAGTCGACAACAAAAACTCATATAATTTCTAAAACACAAAACTTGTGACCAACAATCACATAGGGACAAACTATTTAATATGCACAAAGACAACAAGAAACTTGACGAAAAAGCTTGTCAAATATTCAGAGAAAATTTGACAGAAAAAAGTTCTAGTCTTAATAATTAATAGCGTCTCTGCTTATTATGAATATTAATAATAAAAATTTCTTTGTCCCCGTGTCCTTGCAACCTCGAACTATTCAGAAACTATTTTAAAAAGAAACAAAAAGTTAGTGTACTTTTACTTTTTTTATATAAAGTAGAAATCTGATGTCCGGGTCCTCAGGGATCAAAATGAAAGCTAGGATTAAGCTAACATATCTGGGACGTGACACGAAGCTTTTGATCAAAACGGCCAGAGTACTAGTACTTTACTGATGTACTTTTTCAGTTTTTTTCGTTTTTCTCAAAATTCGCTCGAACGATTTTGATTAAAATTCAAAAATCAATTATTTTTTAGATGCTCTTTCAAAGTGTATATTCTCATTTTCGCCATTGAAATCTTCTGAAGACCACTTTACTCTTGTACTCCATAGAAAAGATAGGAGAAATGGTTTCCATGGTAGCAAAATATAAATATTTTCCCATACTTATAAAATTTACATCTTGGAATTCGAATGTACCGTACTGTCGGAAATTAAACATATGTCGACACAAAAAATCTGGTGTGACACAGCATCACTAAAGAAAGAAAGTTGTGGGCTGTGTCACCAGTCACACCAGATTTTTGCAAGTAGTAGTATGATCAATTTAAATTATAATTAATTCGAGAATTATTACTTAAGAGTTTAATTATAATTAAGGCCTATATATTTTCATCAGTAGAATATGAAAAATTTTCGAGGGAAATATTTTAAATTAAATAAACATTGGCATCCACTCACAAAATGGAAGATTTATTTTTTTAAATTAAATTAAAATAAATATAATACATCTAATAAATAATAAATTCACGTGGTATTTATGTCAAGTATGGCATGCCAAAAATTTCTAACCAATTCGTTGTTGAACAGAGCAAAAAAAAGTAAGAGCGCCCAAACCGATTTTAAGTGATTGTTTTTGATATTTAGTCCTAATATCAACTAATAAATTTAGTATGGTTTTTGCCTGAAGGTGCAGGGGCTAATGACGATATGCCCCTGACTTGTCTATTTGTCGAAAGGACAATAGTGCTCATTAAAGGTGGAACAATTGACCTTAACAAAAGCCCTTTTGGATTATTCTTAGCGGAAAGCTACCTATTCACCAATTCAACCGCTCTAAAAGCCCAATTTATTTATTCATTTATTGCCCATTGATATGAACAGGAATATCACCAGAATTTCAAAGCACTTTTTAAAATGTTTATTTTCGAAAATATCAGCCAGTTGGAAATATGGGATTATATCTAGATAGGATATTAAAAAATCGAGGAGAGAATGGATAGAGCAGATTAATTATTTATTTATTTTTGTTTCGTAAAGAATAAAGAGAAATCAAATAGTAGCGAGAGTTTAGTGAAAATTTTAAAAAGGATTTAATGGATAGGCAAGAAAAAATACTTCAATGGTAATTGGAATTTCAAAAATAAAATTTTCTCTTTTTAGTAGAGTCTAGTAGTTTTTTTTTTTTTTTTTTTTTTCATTCACACTCATACTCACACACACCTTTAGTAGTAGTTATATTTTGAACAATGCAGTTGGAGGAGGTTTGTTAATAAGAAGAGAATCTGTTTCAGCGTCATTCATTCTAGAACATCAGGAAAATCAAATTAATTTTTTTATAATTTGCACATATGAGACTAGAATTCTATTATCATTAGTGTAAAAGGAGCAGGAGATTCTGTTGCAGATGGAGGTGCAGAGAAGAAATAATTTACGAAAAATTATATCGAGGATTTTTAATGACAAGACGACTGTGATTGCAATTTAACAGTTTCGGTCAGAAAAGACCATCATCAGGCTTGCGAAAGATTACAGAAAAAGCGAGTCAGCACATAGCAATACAAAAAATTAATCACATCACCAATTTACATTTTCAGTTGTATTGCTGTGTGCTGACTCACTTTTTCTGTAATCTTTCGCAAGCCTGATGATGGTCTTTTCTGACCGAAACTGTTAAATTGCAATCACAGTCGTCTTGTCATTAAAAATCCTCGATATAATTTTTCGTAAATTATTTCTTCTCTGCACCTCCATCTGCAACAGAATCGAGTAAACCTCCTGCTCCTTTTTACAATATCATACTCGGGCTGTTTCTAAAGTCGTTATTATCATTAGTTATGATAATGTATAAAGAGAGCATAAAAGTATAGAAGCTGAATACGTTCCTGCAACTTTGCAGTTATCCATTTCATGAGTATTTGTTCCGAGCAAAAATGCATATTTTGATTTTTTTTTTTAAGAAATTCAATGGAGAATGCATGTTTTGACAATTTTTAACCAAAACAACCTTATTTTTCATGCATATTTCAAAAATTTATTTTAAAGAAAAATTCATGTTTTGAATATTTTTGTGTAGTTGTCTTTAAAGTCTAATTTATGGGACAAAAATTAAAAATGATTTTTAATATTTTCAAACTTTCGTGCTTTACAGAGCGGAAATGTAAAAAATCAACATTTCAACCTCAATTTGTCTCAGATTTCTTCTTTCCAGTATGCGCCTGTCACTTCTTGCGATGTAGAAAAGATTTCAAGAACGTGTAGTCAGATAAACCAAGCATGCTCCTTTTAATAATCCCTTATGAGATAAAATGTAGAATTTAATCTGCTCCGGTTTAGGGAATATTGTATTGTATTTTTTTAAATGACCTAAATATTATTTTTCCGTTCCTTCGCGCTCTTAGTAGTGTTTCTATAAAGTAATAGTAAAATGTAAAATTTATCTATAGTAAGCAAGCCTATATATACCGTAGTTAGGTACACCCTATATTGGATTATAGCTTATCAGTGCGAGTCGAGCTTAAGTTGGCCCACTTCCTCCTAAAATTGCTTTTACATCCTCCTATTTACTCCCTTATATATTTTGAATTATATGAGTTGATATCCTTTGTAGACAATCACCAGCAAAGCATTCTCTTACTATATCGGTCTATGCATTTGAACTTTTTATACAAAAGGTGTATATGAAATTAATAGATTTCTTTTGTTTTCATAGAATATTAAGGGTTTGTAATTATAATAACTTTCTATTGTAAAATAATGGCTCTTTAGTTAATTGGATTTGAAGAAAACAATCTCCACCTTTAAGTTCCTTTATCTAATTATTATTAATCTTCATAGTTTTAATTTTCCTATGAAATAAAAAATGTGTAAACTTGAAATATGTTTTTTATTTGTAAAAGGTAGTTAAACGAGTATTAAAAAGATTTTTTAAATATTAAATTCATTTGTAATAAATACATAATACTTATTCAAGGCTCGGGATCAGAACAAATTCATCTAGAGCAGAGGTGTCAAACGCGCAGGCCAAACCCGGCCAGTGGATGTTTTTGATTTTTCAAATCGAATATTGAAAAAAATAAAATAAATGAAAAATGATAAATAATAAAAAAGGCTTTTTAAATTTATTAAATATAATAAAAATAGGGGAACATCTACATAAAAATTTTACTTTTACAGTCGTATAGCCACCTGGACAAGAACGTTTACATGACAGCAAAAACTTTAAAAATAACTGAGAAACTGTAGCTATATCTCAGTTAATTTCAGGTATTTTTGTCACGAGAACGTGACGCAGTAGGTTTATTTCGCGGCTCTTTTTTGGTAACTACCGAATTGGTACGAAGACAGGAGAATATGGATGGCAGAGGAAAAAGAAAAAAGAATCGAAAGCATTGTTGTATGTGACATATTTATTTGTAGTGGATTTCTCATATTCACGTGGCCCGTTTCAAATAGATTAAATCCTAATTTGGCCCTTGCGGCAGAAATTTTGGGCACCTCTCACAGATCATACATACACCTCTGAACGAGAAATTTGAAGGAAGCGAAAAATAAGACGGCTATAAAATCTTGATGACGACATTAAATTTAAATACAAACTTTAATTTAAAAAATCTGGTTGATGGCGCAAGCACACAACTTTCTCTTACCTTCGGTAATCGAAAGTTGTTATGTGCTTGTCACACCAGATTTTTTTCGACATATATTTAGTTCCCGACAGTACGGTAGATTCGAATTCAGATGTAAAATTTATAAGTATGGGAAAATATATGGGGCATTCCACGCCAACTCGACCACTTCTGAACCCGACCATTTTTGATTTCTGAAACTTTGTCATCTTTTTGTACCCTATTGAAAACGTGTCTGAGAATTTTTCAGATTTTACGACCCAGCCAAAAAAAGTTATAGCATTTTCAAAAAACATCGATTTTTTTAAATAACCGTAAAACTGTCAAAAATTAACTTATCGGGACGATTTTTTTTGAAATTTTTGTCTTTAAATGTACTTTTCAGAAAAAAATATGACAAAATTTTACAGATTCATCTTGAACGTTTTTTTGACATTTTCGTAAAAAAACAAAAATTTCGGGATGAATGACACTTTTTTTTAATTTTTTTTTTTTTATAAAAAACTTTGATTTTTTCTACAAATGCTCTGAAAATTTCAGAGTGGGATTATTTCGCGTTCTATTTTTTTTTTTTTGAAAAAAAAAAATTTTTTTCTCCGCTTATTTATCATGATGGTGCTCTTAAATTCTTCCAGGATTGACTGAGATTCTAGAAAATTGAAGAAAAATAATAATAATAATAGTTAGGGGTGATGAAAATCGAGAAAATTCCATTTATCCTGAAAAAATTAGAAATTAGTTGTGTATTCAACTACTGAAGAATTTGAAGCGTCAAGTAAAAGCTTAGAAACCTGGGCGTAACTAGGGGGTGCCGGGGGGCCTGGCCCTCTCCAGAGTCCTTGCCCCAAGAAAAATTAAAGGGGGGCCATGGGACCAGCCATCTTCCAGTGGGCCTGGAAAGCCCCATATTTTTTCAATTTTCTTGGGGCAAGGGCTTTCTGGGGAGGGCCAGGCCCCCAGCACCCCTAGTTACGCCCAGGTTTCTAAGCTTTTGCTTGACGCTTCAAATTCTTCAGTAGTTGAATACACAAGTAATTTCTAATTTTTTCAGGATAAATGGAATTTTCTCGATTTTCATCACCCCTAACTATTATTATTATTATTTTCTTCAATTTTCTAGAATCTCAGTCAATCCTGGAAGAATTTAAGAGCACCATCATGATAAATAAGCGGAGAAAAAATTTTTTTTTTTCAAAAATAAAAAAAATAGAACGCGAAATAATCCCACTCTGAAATTTTCAGAGCATTTGTAGAAAAAATCAAAGTTTTTTATAAAAAAAAAAATTAAAAAAAAGTGTCATTCATCCCGAAATTTTGTTTTTTTACGAAAATGTCAAAAAAAACGTTCAAGATGAATCTGTAAAATTTTGTCATATTTTTTTCTGAAAAGTACATTTAAAGACAAAAATTTCAAAAAAAATCGTCCCGATAAGTTAATTTTTGACAGTTTTACGGTTATTTAAAAAAAAAATCGATGTTTTTTGAAAATGCTATAACTTTTTTTGGCTGGGTCGTAAAATCTGAAAAAATTCTCAGACACGTTTTCAATAGGGTACAAAAAGATGACAAAGTTTCAGCCAAATCAAAAATGGTCGGGTTCAGAAGTGGTCGAGTTGGCGTGGATGCCCCATTTATATTTTGTTACCATGGCAACCATTTCTCCTATCTTCCCTATGAAATACAAGAGTAAAGTGGTCTTCAGAAGATTTCAATCGCAAAATGAGAATATACATTTTAAAGAGCATCTAAAAAATAATTGATTTTTGAATTAAAAAAATCGTTGGAGCAAATTTTGAGAAAATCGAAAAAAACTGAAAAAGTACATCAGTAAAGTACTAGTAATCTTTGGCCGATTTTGATTAAAAGCTTATTTTTCCGGTCCCGGGGGTGTTTAAGTTAAATATAGAATTTCAACCTCGTAGTTCAATTCCTTCATGCTTAAAGTTGAACACACACCCACACACCCACAGACAGACCATGTCGCGAAAACCACTTTTGGATTCAGGGGACCTCAAAACGTGAAGATCCATCAAAATCTCGACACGAATTTTTGACAGAATCCAATACTTTCTCTCTCTATATATATATTACATATAACAAGGTAAGAAAAGTAAAAAATGCAGTAGTCCCAGAATAGAAAAATTTTATTGATGAAAAAAGAGAAGTTGCGAAATATTTATGAGTTCCGTTGTAGGCGAACAGGTTAAAAGATAAAATAAATTTTTTCTTTTTTTTAGGTTTTACATGTTTATATACCAAGTATTACCAAAAACGACTGATAGACATTAATTTTTCAGAATTATTATTGTTATCTTCAGGTCAAAAATACAAAATTATTGAATTTATTTTGTATTTTACCTGAAGACCTAAAATACAAAATAATTAAATTGATTTCTTTAAGTCTAAAATTCAAAATAATACCAAATTATTAAATTTATTTTGAATTTTAGTCTTTAAGAAATAAATTTAATTATTTTGTATTTTAGACCTGAAGATGGCAATAATAATTCTGAAAAATTAATGTCTATCAGTCGTTTTTGGTAATACTTGGTATATAAACATGTAAAACCTAAAAAAAGAAAAAATTTATTTTATCTTTTAACCTGTTCGCCTACAACGGAACTCATAAATATTTCGCAACTTCTCTTTTTCATCAATAAAATTTTTCCGAAATTGTTAATACCCATCAGTCGTTTTTGGTAATATAGATCCTGAAAAAAAAGAAAAAATTTTTATTTGATCTTTTAACGTATAACTGCACTCTTCAATATCTCGTAACTTTCCTATTATTATCAATTTAATTTACTTGAGCTGTTACAAACATTTTATTCTAGCGCATACGTAGTTTTCTCTCGAGAAGCGAGTTGGTCATTCGGGATGTCTACCTTCCAGTAATAATTTATGATCCCTCTGGGAAAAAATGTGTAATTGACTTTATTTTTATACGTATATCTAAGCCTTTTCAATATCATCGTTTGATGAACCCAGTTTGTTTATTTTATGTATGGCTTAACAATAGATTTGGAAGGAAATTTTATTTTATCGGACGTTTGCGAGAGTATATAAAATATTGAAGACTCGAACCCTTTGGGACATGGAGGTTATTTTTTATTCCGAATACAAAGAAGATCCCTCGCAAATGCATGCAAATACAGGTGGTCGTCTCTCTCGCTCTATAAATTGGCAAGAAGCATCGCCTATTGACTTGGAGAATTTGTTTTCGCTGATCGAATGTTGAGTTTGACTAAGACAAGTAGCCCAAGGGTTCTATTAAATTTAACAGCTAACTTAGCATTCCTTCAAACAGACGACCAGCAGAGAAGGTATTATACAAAAAAATAATAATTAAAAATTCTCTTTCATTTGATATTTATTTATTAATTATATAGCCGGAAGGGCTTCCTTTTGCGTCCGACAATATAAAGAGCTTTTATTTTGCTCTCGCTCTCTTTTCACAAAACGATAGCTCTAGGCAATACGAGACAATCTGGCTATTTTACAAATTTTATTTTATAAAATTCCCTTGATAATTCTACGCTTTAAATGAACGTTTCATTTTAAAATGATTTTTTTTTAGGTCAATTTAAATCAATGAATATAAAAGAAATTTCAATTTTTTTAATTGTTTGGGATTTTATGCCTATAATTAAAAAGAAGGGCCCTCGGGGCTTGGTGTAGAGGTAGCGTGCTAACCTTGTATACCAAAGGTCGCGGGTTCGGACCCCAGGCAGTCCGTGATTTTATTTAAGCCATCTGGATACCAAGTGGCTTAAATAAGAATTCCTGGACCCCTAATATTGTATATTAATCTCATATAACGGATCACGAAAATGGCTTAAATGGCCTAAGTTGCCGAAATGACTGGCTGTATGTGAGTGTGAATGAGAAAAAAGTGTGAGTGTTTTGAAAAAAGATTAAGAGGCCCTCGGGCTTGGTATAGTTGGCAGCGCGCCTGCCTTGTATACCAAAGGTCGAGGGTTCGGACTCCAGGCAGTCCGTGATTTTATTTAAGCCATTTGGATACCAAATGGCTTAAATAAGAATTCCTGGACCCCTAATATGTATATTAATCTCTATAACGGATATCGAAAAAGGCTTAAATGGCCTAAGTTGCCGAAATGACTGGCTGTATGTGAGTGTGAATGAGAAAAAAGCGTGAGTGTTAAAAAAAAGGCCGCCCTCGGGCTTGGTGTAGTTGGTAGCGCGCCTGCCTTGTATATCAAAGGTCGCGGGTTTGGATCCCAGGCACTCCGATGATTTTATTTAAGCCATTTGGATACCAAATGGATATATTTACAAATAACATATCGTAAAAAGTCTTAAATGGCCTAAGTTGCCGAAAAGACTGTGCGTGTGTGAATGTGAGTGTGAATGAGAAAAAGTGTGAGTGTTAAAAAAATAAATAAATAAAATAAAAAAAGTAATTTTTCTCGTAATTATTTTGTATTGTTTTATTGACAGCTATTTTATTGAATTGCTAGAGTGGTCCGTCTATTAGAAAAAGTTGATTTAAGTCATAATTGCGACGCTTGCAAATCTTGCATTATTAAAGTTAGAAAATAAAAATATCATTTTTTTCTCTAATTAATTTTCAAGACTTGAAAAAAAATCATATAATCTGATTAAAGTGTTTCTTTAAAAGAAAAAAAAAACACTTTTTCCATCTGTTAACTCGTTTATTTATTTATTTATGTTGATAATTACATTTGGAGACAACGTGATCTTTGACAAACCCAATTAGTAGAGATGGATATAATGTTTTTAATAAGTTGACTAATTAACGAATAAATTTGACTTTTCTTAATTATACAAAGGAGTACAAAGATTTGAAGTTGTAATATGAATGAAAGTCAAATTTTATATACTAGACCTAATTAAACTCTTTTTGTAGGCCTATCTAGACAAAAGCTTCCCTTTAAAAGAATATTAATCTGTTAAAAGTTCAATTGTAATTTGTAACACATTCAAGTCACACAAACCTATTTTGAATTGAACGACAATTTATTTATTTATTTGAATTTTTTTTTTAATTTGAAAACCACCGTGTATTTATAATACGCTTTGGAGAAGTGAAACTTCTATTATTTTTTTTTTTTTTTTTTTTATAAAAAACATTCACACTTTTTTTCATTCACACTCACATTCACACTGTCTTTTCGGCAGCTCAGGCCATATAAGACATTTAGGATAACCGTTATTTATGAATTTATATATATTAGGGTCCAGGCATTTTTATTTAAGCCATCTGGATACCAGATGGCTTAAATAAAATCATCGGACTGTCTGGGGTCCGAACCCACGACGTTTGGTATATGAGGTTAGCACGCTAACCTCTACACCACGCCCCGTGGGCGAAACTTCTATTAAAAGTAGATATTTATAAAAAAGTTTAGAGATTTGATCCGAAATTTTTTTTATTTAATAACTGATATATATAAATGTATTGAGTCTAGTCAATGCAAAGCGAAGTAAATCTAAATTTACTGGGCTTCTGCTTTCGTGACCCCCTCAACCGCGTGACTTAAGAGGGGATGCAGCGTCTCAGGGACATGAATCCAACTTGAATAATCAGTAAAAGAATTAGATTTTCGGTTTAACTGTATATATATATATTTTAATATTTTTTAAAAATACAACATTTGAATTTCGTGTCAAATTGTATGTAGGGGCGCTGCGATCGCTTATGTGTAGATGGCGTGCAGCTCGAGAAGCGGCAGCCATCTTGTTTTCTCAACCAGTTCAATTGAGATTGTCACAGATGTAACAACCTTTGTAATCTTAGCTGAATTGTACCTGAAGAAGGCCACAGAATGGCCGAAACGATGTAATTTTTACAAATAAACCACAGTTAAACCGAAAATCTAATTCTTTTACTAAAGATAACAACTGCGAAAGCCTAAACTCCAAAATCCAACTTGAATAAATTAAATGGTATGGTGGGGAGTAAATTAATATTTCTCAGTTGGAGAACTCAATTAAAACCATTTCCTAAAAAAATAATAATATTTTTGTGATAAAAAAATATATTTTTAAAATCTGATGGGTGGGTATTTACCCCCTTACCCTACCCTCTTGAGTCTAAATGGCCTCATTTGCTTAAGAGTTAAAAAAAAAAATAGAAATAAGAACCCATTTTACTAAGGGGGAATAAAACGTTTTATTAAAACAAAAAAAAAAAAAACTACTGATTCTTTAAGTTCAAAGAATTATTTCAAATCACTTGAAAAAAAAAAGTTTCTTTTGATTGATGGCTTCTGGCAAAGGGCGTAGAATTTATCCCAACATAATCCCAAAATCTCTTTGATACATATGACTGAAGACGAAAGAAAGAGAAAACAAAAAAAAAATAATAGAAAATATAACATAGAAAAACTTTTTCTTTTTTATTAAATAAATGGGTTAAATTTATTTTTATTGAATATAAGAAAAAAAGAAAGTAAGTAAAATTTGAAAGTGTCTAATATTATTAGCTATTACATAAAATGCTTTAGTGCTAAATGAGATGGTTTCGCGTAAAGAATAGGGCCAAAATGCCGGTGTGAGTGAGTAAAGGTGCATGTTTCTATTCGTATTCCGTCTAATGGCTCGGTGCTAAGAGATTCCATTAGAGGCTCTATATCCTCCTTCTCTGCCCTTTTCACGGATGACTTTTCGCCTTCTCGGCTTCTTCTTTGCGGTTTTGGCTTCAACTCTACGTTTTAATGGAGCCAATCAATTGCATTTAAAGCTTTATTCTATGGTAGGCTTCATGGACGTATACATAAAACCATGCGAAACAAATTATTTATTCAAGAAAAGCGGATTTGATGAGTTTTAAAGAAAGAAAAAGAGTCTGTAAAAAACTATTAAGCAAACATTTAAACGATATATTTACATTAGATAATAAAAAGTAGCCGGTAAAAATTAAAAATTTCGAATTCGAAAATGAAAATTTTATTTATTTTTTGAAGCAAAACTTCTTTATGCACGCTAGAGCAAGATCAAGTTTATTAAGCACTGGATCCTTGAACGGTTGGGGAGGTTCCACAGACCCCAGCAAATTTTGAATTTTTTGGGGTACCCGGGTACAAGAAAAAGGTGGCCGTCAACGGGACAAGAGTCAACACAAATTTAATAGATGATCTTCTTATTGAACAGATCTTTTTGGAAAGAAGTTACGTGGGTGAATTGGCAGAATTCGTCACGGAACGTAACGTAACAAAAAAGTGTTACAGAGCTCGAGCGCCAGCGGAAGAAGGCAAGGCCAGCCGAAGCAAATCTCTTTATCTCTTTCTATTTTAAATTATATTCGGAGTTGAAGAAAAGGTGTGAGGAACTTCGTTCCTGGCGGGGGTCCCACGAACTCATTGAGAATGTGAATTTTGCTTTGAAGTTTCACTTCTCTAGTATGTAGTTGAGTAGTGAGAGAAGAGATTTATTTATTTAATAATTATTTTAATTAATTGGCTTTAAATGACAAAACTCAATGCTTTCCAATGGGCAAATTCTGGATTTTCTGGAATTTTCCCGCCTCCCCTTTTGAGAATTTGGCGATTCGAGTATTTTTCCTGGACTAGTATTAAAACAGTGTTTTTTTTTTTTATGTTGTCGATGTTTCGAGGGCGTCATTAACGGGCCAGATGAAGATTAAAAATTTTATTTATTTCTTTTGGCTCACTCCTTGACCAGTTACGTAACGCGTTGTTCAACACCCCCCTCCCCCGTTGTAACGCATGGTAACGTTTTACGAGACCCCCCTCACCCCAAATTGCGTTACGTAATACTTGTACGCTCCCTAAGTAAGAAAGGACAACTCGTCCGTTATTATACCTAGTACATAAATATACATGTATTATAGCAACAAACTCGGGGACAATAATTTCCCGAAACGTCTCTTTGGATTGTTTTTTGGGAGGCTTTATTTTTGGCATGCACCTGCTCCTTCTCCTGTTGTAAAAGTCCTTTTTCCTTTCTATATAAAGCTACATCTATTTTTAAGACAAATGCATCTCAAAGTCACAAAGGAGATTAATCGAATATTTGTGAAATAAAGAATATGTTGGTTGAAAGAAAGAGAAAAGACAAATTTCTTAAGCCTTTATGTATCCCCTGAGTAAAAAGTTTTTTTTTATAGTAAAATATGCAGACTATTCTAATCATTTATAGGTTTTCTCTGTGAAATCCTTAAGGAATTTAGAAAAGTACATTTATAAGTAAACTTTTCTTTTTTATCCCTTGTTTTCCATTCATTCTTTGGTGAATATTTTATTTTATTTTCTGTTATATTCAATTTAAATAATCTTTAAAATAAGAAAAAAAATCAGGTGTGACTGATCGCACAGAACACTAATTTCTCTTAACTTCGGTATTCGAAAGTTGTGTTCTGTGCTTGTCACACCAGATTTTTTGTGTCGACATATATTTAGTTTCCGAGACTACGATAGATTAGAGATGTAAAATTTATAAATATGGGAAAATATTTATATTTTTTTACCATGGCAACCATTTCTTCTATCTTTTCTATGAAGTACAAGAGTAAAGTTGTCTTCAGAAGATTTAAATGGCAAAATGAGAATATACATTTTAAAGAGCATCTAAAAAATAATTGATTTATGAATTTTAATCAAAATATTTGGAGCGAATTTTGTAAATATTGAAAAAAAAACTGAAAAAGTGCATCAGTAAAGTATTAGTACTATTTGGCCAATTTTGTTCAAAAGCTTCACGCCTAGGGGGTACCTAACTTAAATATAACATTTTATCCTCCTAGCTCTTTTCGTTCTTGACATATTTTGTTCACACATGTTAAGTTTGTTAAGTCGTGTTAAGGCCTGTTAAGTTTGTTGAGTGATGTTAAGTCATGTGGAAAAGTGTACTTCAAACAATATTCACGAAAGATTTTACTACTTTTTGGGCAATTTTGTTCAAAAGCGTCCAAGGGGGGGGGGGGGTACTTAACTTAAAAATAAAATTTCAACCTCCTAGCTCAATTCCTTCATGCTTTAAATTGAACACACAGACCAATTTGCGAAAAAAAAACTTTTTTGGAGGCACCTCAAAACGTGTATAAGAGAAAATAAAAAATAATATCCAATTAAATTACTCATATATGTACAATTAGAGTTATTTATATCATCTTATTATTCTTTAAACAAAATTACGGGGTATTTTTCACATTAATTTCACATTTTAAATTCACATTAAACATTCATTTTCTTAAAAGCTTGGACCATTTGTTGTTGATATCATGTTTGTTTCCAATTCATCCGAAGAAAGCGGAAGGCTAAATGTTGATTTGATTACGAGTCATTAAGCTAAAATCGATATTTTGCCTACAGCTAATCATCCTTCCCGGATTACTTGGTTACACACCTCTAAACACATCAAAATTAATGGATAATTATACTAAGTACGACAATTGCACATTAAGCTCAGCATTTAATCCTTGACAAACTGTCAGAACGATCTTTAATCTTAGGAAACTATGCATTTCCGGTAAAACAACGTTGGATTATATTAATATTAAACAAAAAGCAAGCTTATGTAGGGATTATAACATAAGCAAATGAATTTTAAAATTTGAATAAAAAAGTATTAAGTTCAATTAAATATAAAATTTTAGTAAATTTTAAGTTCGGGGAGCATGGAGGTTGAAATTTTATATTTAAGTTAGGAACCCACCTAAGGCTTGAAAACAGGGGCGTACATAAGGGGGGGCCCGCCCCCCCCCGAAATTTCCCAAACACATATGCATATATAGGGATTTACAGACATCAGCGCAACAAATTTTTCCGTAGGATGGAAAACTTTGGTTCCGCAAAGTAAAAAATGTTCCGCAAAAAATTTCGTGTGAAAAAAAATTTAATTTCTTAAAAAAAAATTTTCCGCAAAAAAATTATAAGTTCGGGCCCCCCTGAAAAAAATTTCTATATACGCCCCTGCTTGAAAATAAGCTTTTAATCAAAATTGGCCAAAGAGTACTAGTATTTTACTGATGTGCTTTTTCTGTTTGTTTTTTCGATTTTCTCAAAATTCGCTCCAACGATTTTGAAATTCAAAAATCAATTATTTTTTAGATGCTCTTTAAAATGTATATTTTAGCCTTTAAATTTTTTGAAGCGCACTTTACTCTTGTCCTTCAGAACACAATCAATATTTCTTGAAACAACCTTGTGTCTATTTTAAATATTTTAATTTACAAATGTTTCAACGAGAGCCTACAATCGAAAATATTTGAGGCATTAATTATGTAATATTAAAATTGTCCGAAACCACAGCTGACTCATTTATGATTTTTCCACTTCTTCAAAAAATTTCCTCTGTCAACAAAACTCTTTTGAACGTGACTGATTTTTTATCTTGGCCGAATAGGAAAAGTGTACAAGTAATATTTTACACCATGGTACAGATTGAGTAGATAAAATTAAAAAGAAAATTCCTAAGAAAAAGTAAAGTCAATTAAATCAGAAATAATTTTTTTAAATGTGCAAACAGTTCCAAAGGGGACTCTCTTTTGAATCGAAATTTACATGAAAATCCCCATAGGGCTCTATCAAAGGAAGAGCCGGAAAATCAATTTTAAAAATGTGAAAACTTTTACTGATTACCCAATTTTGAGAAAATCAACATAAGTGAAAAAGTACTAGTACTTTTTGGCCGATTTTGTTTAAAATTTTATTTACGCACCTCAGGTGGGTGCCTAACTTAAATATAAAATTTCAACCTCGTAGCTCATTTGCTTCATGCTTAAAATTGCTCATACAGAGAGACCAATTTGTGGGATCCACTTGTTTGAACTCAGGAGACGTCAAAACAAGTTTTTCCATCAAAATCTCGACATCGAATTTTTTACTTGATCGCAATGCTTTTTTACTATATGAGTCCATTTCCAAAAATGTCTAATTGGAAATTTGAAAAGTTGAGATTTTAATTGCATGTTGTTGGCACAACAATACACATTTGAAAATAGTTTTCCAGTGAAAAAAGTTGATAAATCCTATTTAAATCAAATACTGAAAAGCGAGTACAAATTCAAACCGGGCCTAGTTGTTTTTTATTCCATTTCCTAAACTGTCTTGTTGCAAACAAATACTGTTCCAAAACTACCTGCTTGCTAACTTAAAGATGGCGACTTTCATGAAGTCATTTCCAAAACTTGTTAATTGAAATGAATAATTGCCCTACCAATGAGTTTATATTTTGGTAAACTGGGGGACATTTTTATAGTGCAGACCTATATTTCTACTCTTTTTAATAATGATTATTGTGTTGGCTAACCTCCTACTTTTATGGAATTTTCTTTTTGTTTTGCTATGTTGATTGATACTGCCCATTCGCATTTACAGTGCCAAAACTCGCTAATTGCAAAAGGTCCAAATCCAAAACTTGCTAATTACAAAAAACTTTTCCAAAAGTGCCTAGTTGAATATTAAAACAGTTTATTACTCCTATATAGAAAATAATACGGACCTAAGACCTTGTAAATTGTGTTCCTAATTGATTTACAAATTTTATAAACTTAACAGTCATAAATTAACTCTTGAGTTTAATAAAATACAGGTTTCCTGAAAATTTGTTCCCGATGCAACTGGACAGACACTTTTGCAAATGGACAACTCATATATTACATATAGGCCTAAGAGAGGTAGAGGTGAGAAGTAAAGGTAAGGGAAAGTAAAAAGTATAGAATGGAAAAATAAATAATAACTCAATAATCTCTTTTAAAATAAATGTATATTTCTTGTAGATAAATTCGATAAAGAAAAAAGATTGGAGAAGTTGTTATGATGGATTTAGATGCTTACAAACTGAGGTTGACAAGACATGGGTGGGAAATGAAAAGAAGGGGTGGAACAAAAAAAAAAAAAGACCTAAGTGTGATTAATGTTCTCTCGCTGGTGTTATATACTACATAGAGACTCCTTTTCTTTACGACATTTTTTTTCTTAGGTTGAGATTTATTTTATTTCATTTTTATTATTGCCTTAAATATTATGATAAGGAATTTAACAAGGAAAAAAAATTGTATTTATAATTAGATGAAGCGTAAGAGTTAAGTATTTTTTCTTAAAAATTATTTGAAATAAACATAGCCATTTTGGAGTTTAGACTGTCACAGTTGTTATCATTAATAAAAGAATTTTGTTTTTGGGTTAACTGTGGTTTATTTGTAAAAATTACGTTTCGGCATTCTATGGCTTTTTTCAAGTACAATTCAGTTGAGATTTCAAAGGAATAAGGCTTTCTATTAATAGTTTCTTTTTTGAAAGATTAATTACAATTTTGTTCACGTCTAAAGAAGGCCACAGAATGAGTTGCCGAAACGTAATTTTTAAACCACAGTTAAACCGAAAACAACATTTTTTATTAATAAATCTAGGCAGTTTAGAAGGAACGCCTGTCGAGTTGAGAAAGTTACCTATGACGCTTTCCTGTTGGACAGGTTGCCTATATCTCAAGGGTTCTAATTGCAGTAACCCACTCTGTAAAATTTTAAATCCCCACTCCCATGGCCGAGAGGTTAGAGGTGTTGACTAATTTCATTATTGATAATCTTAGAGCCACGGAGCGCGTGTTCGGATCTCAGGCAGCCCGATGAGTATTTATTTAAATCATTTGAATAGCAAATGGTATAAATAAATGTGCCTGGAATCTATATCTACATATGAGTCGTCCATTTCCAAAAGTGTCTAGTTGCATCGGGAACAAATTTTCAGGAAACGAGAAAAACCTGTATTTTATTAAACTCAAGAGTTAATTTATGACTGTTATGTTTATAAAATTTGAAAATCAATTAGGAACAGAATTTACAAGGTCTTAGGTCCGTATTATTTTCTATATAGCAGTAATAAATTGTTTTAATATTCAACTAGGCACTTTTGGAAAAGTTTTTTGTAATTAGCAAGTTTTGGAATTGGACCTTTTGCAATTAGCGAGTTTTGGCAAAGTATATATGGCCTAAGGTACCGAAGACTAAAGAAATTTTAAATAAACAACTGACTTTAATTTGGACTTATTCTATAATTTTTACAAAGAATTGTGATATAATACGTCTCTTGACTTAAAGGAAAAAATATTTGTAGGTTGAATTATACAATCAGCTCTAAAAAACTTCAAATAAGAAAAAAATATATGATTGATAGAATAACAATATTGGAGAATGTGACTTTTGCATGTCATTTGTACTTCCTCCCTTCTTTATGTCAGTTTACTTATATAATGTTACTTGAATCAAATGAAGACCAAATTTTAGAAGAGAGATAAACAAAAAAATACAATTCTTTAAAAAGTGAAGAATATGAATTTTTCATCTAATTAGAAACAAATAGAAGTTCTATTGCTTTGCAGTATCCGTATGTGTCCACCAAGGGACCAAATACCACATCGCAAAAAGTAGGAAAGAATTTACAGTAGTAAATTCAAAGGGGCGCTCTTACTATGGATTTTCTTGACATGAAACATTTTAATAGTAAATAAACATTTTATTTGGTGTCTGATCGTTATGAGACATATTTCTTTCGATTTGAAATGAAAAATAGATCTGAATCGATTTGTCACATGGACTCGTGGCGCGTCAAAATATACAACTGTCAAAAAAATGAGAGGTTAAAAGAGGTTATTTCTCCATATTTAAGAAAAAAATGACCACATTCTGATGAATGTAAACAAATTAAAAGTAAACAATGGAAAAAATTGCGGTAGGGAACATTTTTAAAAAAACCGGAAATGCTAGGGACAAAAACCTATTTTTTCCTGAACCAGTTTTTTATGCTGAATACGTATATGTATTTATTATTTTTGTACGACATTTAGCTCAAGCCATAATTTTTATGCGTACTGACAGACAGACAGACGGACACCGGAATCTCTGCATAAGTTCTCTAAGAAATCCGATTTTTTATATTATCTAAGTAAATTTATTATCATTATTAAATTTTAAATTTTATTGTAACGTAAAAGAAATAAAAAAAGTAATTTTTCAACAAACTTCAAGTTAAGTAACTCTATCGGCTTTGATTTCAATTTATAAAATTTAATATTAAATGTAAATTTGGTATTGAGATGGGATTTTTTTTATTTTTTATAATACCTTTCTTTGTCTTCTGATTTGTTAGACATCGAAGGATATTGAAAAAAAATTGCATATCAGGATGTGAAAGCCAAATCAATGTCGAATATATACGTAGATCCGAAAAGGGATTCAATAAATCCGAAAGAATAAAGATTAAAAAAACTGAATAAATGAATATGATGATGATGAGATGAAAGTTTATAATAATCTATTTGAAAAAAAAAAAAAAAATATTTATTAATATATTTAGCGGTAAGTTAACAATTAATGACTAGGAAGGATTATTTCCCCTACTTCTTAGCCCTACTTTAGAAAAATAATAAAATAGATCAATAAATAAAATAAAAAGACGATGCGATTAGACAACTCGAGTTAAAATCCACCACAAAATATTATCCAACTCTCAGATATTTCTTCCTGAGGGAGGAAACGGGAATCCACCTCAGTAATACTCCCATGAAAGCTATTCCTCAGAGTAACTCTAAAGTGACAGTTCTGATAATAATGATTGAAGAAAAGAGAGATCAAAAAATAAAAAATACAATAAAAAAACTTTTTTTTAAAAAATGCTTTTATTTATTATTAGTTCAATTTAAATAAAAACATTTTTTTTTTCTAGTTTTTTTATATTACCTATATTTTTATTTTAAACTGTTTAGTCTTTTACAGAATTAAAAAAATAATTGACTCATAATTATCAAATTTCAAAACTATAGTTGTCTTAAAAATCAACTAAGGCTTCAAATAAAGTACCACATTAGTTTGACCTATTTTGGTCCAATTAAAAAATTATTAATTATCATAAAAAATGACCTGTAAATAACAAACTTAAAAACTCTAAACCATCGGGAGGTGTAAAAAAAAAAATATAAAAGTGGGAGCCCTAAAAAAAGTAAGTTAAATAAAAGCATTTAAAAATAAATAAAAATTCCAAGTGTGTATAAGCCTATACTTCTTTTTTTGGTACATGTCGGTATTAATAAAATTTGATAACTCACCATCAGTGTTAACTGCAGAAACATAGGTCCAATTGTGATGCCTCACTAAGTCGACCATCACTTGAGCCTGGTAGTAATCCGAGGGGACGACTCGCAGAAAATAATGGAACCTGGAAAAGAAAATGTTTTTCGTTAATTATTTCTTAATTTATCAAATGGCTTTAATGTTTCCCCCAATTTAGCGATTGATTTTCTGCGGTCGGGGTGGAACCGATATTAACCCTCCTCCGCATTTGAATGTATTACCAAAGAGTTGTTATCAATTTGTGACTTTCATCAAATTGATGTTCAAAAAAATTGGAATAAATTTGCCCGATACACAATGAATATCGTTATAATTGATCGAATAGATAGGATGGTTTCAAACATTTCTATTGAATTGATTGGTTGGTTCCATTCTTGTCCAACTAATTGGCAATTAAAATAAACACTTTTCATAACTCGAATTTCTCTCTAGCTAAATGAAATGTTTGCAGATATGTGACTACCTTATTAATGAAGCAAGAAGTGGAAACTTTTTTAAGCTAGTACTATGTAGAATTTGAACAGAGAATGAATGAGTCTGATCACGCTCAGCTCCACCCGAGTTTATCAAAGCGAACGAGACAGAGAATAAATACGGTATCCTCTGCTCTGCGCTTGGTGCAGGGTGGTTAAAAAAAAAGTAAAAACACTTTTTAGATCTTGACCTGGGCACTGGTCAAAAGTGGTTAAAACCAGGGGGGATCAAACTCGGTTTGTTTACGTTTTTTAGAAAGTGACGTCATGGAGCTCCTCTTTTTGTAAAAGATCTTTCGGAACAAACCATTTATAAATATTTATATGCAGTATATTATTAATAAAGCAATATACAGTATATACCCATATGCAGTCAACAACCCTGCCAAATAGAAAAATACAAGCAAGGAGGAGCTTCATGACGTGGACCAATCAAAAACTGTGACCGAAACTGTTTACTAGTTTCTGGCCAACCTTTGTATTTTAAAGGACCTTGGTTAAAACCGTGCAAAATAGGTTTTAACACAAAATTGATTGTTGTATTGGATACGAATAAATTTGAATAAATAGGGACGGGCGGGTTTAGAGGGTGGTGCAGGTGGTAAAACACTGGAGTTTCAATAGACAGACCCGAGTTCGGGTCTATAAAGGTAAAAAAAAATTTTATTGCTATTATGATTTTTATGTAACATGTTTTT
>JAKCPI010029918.1:0-36035 GCA_023213315.1 Euborellia annulipes | reverse complement strand
TATATCACAAATCCGAAGAAAAATTACAAAAAAGCTCGACCGAGATTCGAATACTAAAAAAAGGTCAAATGAGATTCGTATAGTCTACTGGAAAAAAAAAAAAAAAAAAACGGTGCCCCAATTGAGCTCCCCTCGCCCCTACCCCGCCCCAAAGGCTAGTTACGACGATTATTTATTAAAGCATAAAAATATATAAATACAGCCCAGATATAGGCTGATAGGGGATCTGATAATACCGGCTGTTAGACTAGCCTGCCATCTTTTGCAAGAGTGCTGAACTATTTGACAGTTAGTTTTTAAATAAATCATTTAAATTTACTTTAAATTTTTCTTAATTAAATATGTGATTAATAATAATAATAAATTCATTTTTAAATTTAAAAAAAATTTAAAATTATTGTAACAGTTTGTTTTTTCTGTATTTGCTTGATAACAAAAAATTAATTTTCATAATTTTTTAATAAGTCATTAAAAAAATTATAGCTCGATGTCCCAATAATCCCTTATGAGTTTTATTCATTAAAAAAATCATTGTGTGGTTTTATGAAACCACGATGCAAGTGAAACTTTTTTTTTCGGATCGTAGGCGTTTAACTGAAAATGTTCAGAAAATTATTCAATTAAGGGTATTAAAATCGCGTTTTTAATCTTAACTTAATAATTGGAAAATGGGAAATCAATAGGCGCATGTTAAAAACTGAGAACAATATTTATTTAGTAATTGAAGATTTGAAACATTTAAATTATTTTAAAATTATATTTTATCAATTTAAAAATTGAATAATTAAATCTCGCAATTATTTTTTTATAATTCGTCATATATATTAAATTTCAACTTTCCTATTTTGTCGTCACGGCTTGTACGTCATGGTTTGTAGCGTTACGGCCTTTGACGTCACGGCCTGTAACGCGACATGCTGATAGAAGAGCGAAAAAATTTGAGACGGATCAAATAAAAGTTTCACTTTTAAAAAAAACCGCATTGAAAATTCCTTATAATAGTCTAGTTTTTTTTTTTAAGTACGTTTAGACGGCCCCTCCTACCCCCCACCTTAACGTAATAAAACTTTTCAATGTCAGATAATTAAAAATTTTATGAAATGATTTTTTTATTAAATTCCAAAATTAGTGATATAGATATTATAATATCAAATGAGTGAAAAATAAAAAAAAAACTTTATTTTGCGGTAAGTAATAAAAAAAAGTTCTCAAATATCACCATATTTTTTTAATTTGAGAAAACGAGTTAAAAAATTAAGCAATGATGATGATGATGAGCGAATGATGATAGTAATATAAAAAGCAAGTAAATTAAAAGGATATAAAAATTTTCAACGTTATTAAATATAATAAAGCGAAAGGAAAACTTGTTTGTTAACAAATGTTTGTAATAGAATGTCGACGCCATTTTTTGTTGTTGGCAAATTAAAAAAAAAGATGCATTTTCTATTTGAGAAGTATTTTGAGCGAATGTTAATTGAATTCCTAGGTTGGGGGGTTATTAATAGTAATATTTTGCTCTCTCTCTCTCTCTCAAGGGTCATTAATTCCCGCCCTAATAGAGAGAGATAGAGGTTATTAAATATCAAAGGGAAGAGTTTTGTTTGGGATTTAATCAAATTGACCGAACGGCCTGGAGTGAGAGTGAGATGAGATGGATCAACAAGAACCGCTTCCTTTTTTTTTTTTTTTTTTTTTGTTTAATCTCAAAGTTTGCAATTTGATTAATTCAACAAAAGGATCACGTTTATGAAGGTAAACATTAAAATATTCATGGAAATTTATTTATAGGTAATAAATACATGTCTCAACTTGTTGAACTAAATTTGTTGACTTCATAATGTTTTTAAGTTCCCGCGACTCATTTAGGACTCTTTTAATAGACAGAGGGGCAACACCCCTTGGGCCTGCGGCGGACCCTCGCCTTTTCTTAATTATGAAAAGAAAATTATTATTACTATGTATTCCAATCCAGTGCCTGCTTGAGGATTTGTTTACATCCATAGAATACACAAATGAAAAGAATACATAAATATTTCTCTATACATTTCCTATGGGAGAAATTGTAACTTTAGGAATTAATAATTCAAAAAGTTTTAAGAATTTCGGGACCTGAGTATTTTTTTGGGACTCTCCCTAACGTCCTCTATATGACTGCAAAATTTCGTTTCAAAATTCCAAACGGGAAGTTGGTCAAACAGAGCGTGACATACGGACAGACGGACACTCCGTTATTATTATATATTGATAGATAGATAATAGACAAATTCTGTCTGTTTGTAACGCGTTGACTCCGAAACTACTGAGCAGAATTTCATCAAGTTTTTTTTAATAGATAGAGAATTTTCCGGGGATGGTTTTAGGATATAATTATGCCAAATTAGGGTTAGGAAACCCCCTAATCAGAGGTTCATAAATGTGGAATTCTTTCATTGAAAAACATTGTGTTTTATCTCTCCTTATGAAAAATTAAAGCGAATTAATTATAATAATTAAATGAAAAATAATAAAAATTGATATATAATTAATTTGATTTTCTTGTTGAGGGCTCACTGGTGTAGTGGGCCAAGATGTCGGCTTCTATAAAGAATATCCTGGTCTTGAGGGATTTTTTTCAATAAATAAAAATATTTATTTAATGTAAACAAATCCTCAAACAGGCACTGGATTGGAATATTGGATCCCACCACAATAGCCCCGAACTCTACGGGGAGAGGGAGTTGCTGTGACATCCCGTCCTATGGAAGGGACGTAAAGAGCTTCCCTCTCAGTGATGCATTCTTCGAAAGGAGCCGGTGCTGAGGGAGTTCCTCCTCAAACTAGGACATCCTCCCTAGCATAGAAGATGTTGGATAAAAGGAACCAGAAATAAGGATTAGTTCACTAGCTAGATCCGAACGCAGGGGGAGGGAATTAGAGATAGGAAATGATCTTCACGGGGTACCGGTAGATGGCTACGGCCAGAGGACCGTTGCGCTTGAACACCTCAAACATTAATAATAAGACTATTCGCAAAGGGCTTCAAAAGAGTACAACATATTTTATAATAATATAATGTGTTGTCATCAGATCCCGGAAGTGATTTAAAACAAAAAATTGATGACCTTGAAAAAGCAAGTTAAATAAAAGCATTTAAGAGTCGATGAAAAAAAGGCTGTGTCTTAAGAATTCAAGGTATATTTTTTAATTTATTTTTTTTTATCGGTAAATGAGATTTTGTAATCCTTGATGACGGCATCAAAGTTCACTCAAAGCAAGGAATTTTTTTTTTTTTATTATTCGCCATCCATCTCAAATGTTTCAACGCAAGAGAGATTTCAGAATAGGCACGCTAAATCAAGAAAATTAATAACCCCTAAAAAAATATATTTTATGTTGATGATATCTTCATCTCTTTGAAATATTTAAATATTTTAACGTCATTTTTATTCTATCATCATTTTTTTTTTTTTAAATAAAATATGAATATTTTTCATGATAATCATAGAGATGTTCTCGTGCCCGGTAAATTTATTACAGCACTCTGTGATGCTCTATTATAGATTATAAAATCTCTCTGTATGTCACGCATTTTACTCCTAAATGAATAATCCTTGAGGGGGGGGGATATATGGCAGGGGGCTTGTAAAAATTGGTATACAGAATGAATTCAGAATTTTATAAGTCAATAATTTATAAAAATATATTTACGTTAAAAAATAATTTTTACTTTCTCTTACCTCTATATATGTTAATATATAGAGAAAGAAAGTATTGGATTCATGTCAAAAATTCGATGTCGTGATTTTGATGGATATACACGTTTTGAGGTCCCCTGAATCCAAAAAAGTGGTTTTCGCAAAATGGTCTGTCTGTATGTCTGTCTGTCTGTGAACAAAATATCTCAAGAACGAAAAGAGCTGGGAAGTTGAAATTTTATATTTAAGTATATATAACAAACACGAAAAATTACAGTATCATTAAGGTAGATTATTTTTTTTTTTTTTTTTTTTTTTTATTGATTTTATTATGGGGTTAAAAAAAAAAAAAAAAAAAAAAATAGATTAGATCCCTGTTCAAACCCTATTTTTATTTATTTAAGGTAAACAAATCCTCAAACAGGCCCTGGATTGGAATATTGGATTTCCCCACAATACTCCACAGGCAACTCTACGAAGAGTGAGAGTTGCTTTGACATCTCGTCCTGTAGATGGGACGTAAAGAAGGTTCCCTCTCAGTGATGCATTCTTCGAAAGGAGTCCTTCCTCGAACTAGGATATCCTCCATAGGATAGAAGAGGTTGGATAAAAGGAACCGGGTGGAACCAGTAATAAGGATTAGTTCACTAGCTAGAAACTAACGAAGGAGGAGAAGTTAGAGATAGGAAATGATATAACTTCACGGGGTCCCGGTAAATGGGTACCGGTTGTGTTTGAGGTGTGTGTCTTCGTGCACTTAAGCACCTCGGGTAAATAAACGAGGATACCGATAGAAATTTCAAATAATCAATAATAAAAAATTTTCTTACACTATTGATAACGTTAAGTTTGGGGTTGTTTTTGATATCAAATTAGCAAAAAATTAATTTTTTCACCCTTAAAGAAATAATCCTATCTTATTTTAATCATTAACTTGCTGAAAGCAGGCTAGTAATTAATAAAATTCTTTATCAGTTATTAAATGCTAAATTTCAACAAGTTTGTAATGTTGGGAAGGATGAAAAAATTAATCATGTTCGGAAAATGTTCAATCTAAAAAATTGTACTCTAAAAAAAAAAAAAAAAAAAACATTAGAGAGGAAGGAGGATTTCAATTATTCCAAATAAAAAAAAAATCTGGTGTGATTATTCGCACAGCACACAATTCTCTCTTACCTTTGGAAATTGAAAGTTGTCTTCTGTGCTTGTCACACCAGATTTTTAGTGACGACGTTAATTTAGTTTCCGCCGATATATTAGAATTCAAGATATAAAATTTATAAATTTATATAGATATTTATATTTTATCCTATCTTTCCTATGAAGTACAAGAGTAAAGTGTACTTCAAAAAATTTCAAAGCAAAATAAGAATATACATTTTAAAGAGCGGCAAAAATAATTGATTTATGATTTTTAATCAAAATCGTTGGAGCGAATTTTGAGAAAATCGAAAAAAACTGAAAAAGTGCATCAGTAAAGTACTAGTACTCTTTGGCCGATTTTGTTCAAAAGCTTCGTATTACATCTCGGGATGGTACATAACTTAAATATAAAATTTCACCCTTCTAGCTCTATTCGTTTTTGTGATATTTCGTTCAAAGACAGAGACTTCAAAACTTGTATATCCATCAAAATCTCGACATGAATCCAATACTTTATATATTAACATATATAGATGAAAGAAAATAAAAATGCATTAGTAATTGTTAAATAATTACATCATAATTAATTGAACGTAAAAAAAAAAAAAAATCGAAACGTTATCAAGAAAGGGAGATTGCCCAAGGTTATTTCAACCTGGCATTGATTTTGATAAAACTTTTTTTTTTTTTGTTTTTATCAGGCAACGGATCGCAACGACAACATATGGAGAGATGTCAAAGTCGAAGATTACAGATTACGTTGGCATAATATCAGACAACGTCATCTGTATGCATATTCTATGTAGACTATATATTACACATCTTATTTATGTATGTATCAGCATTTTTTTTTTTTTTAATTTAAATCCACCCAGATATTGGCTGGAATTTACTATCATCGTTTGGAAATTAAGAAATTGAGATTTTAGCTAAAATACACGTTTTAAGTGTTGTGTGTGTGTGTGCCTAAAATATTAATATAACATTAAACTACCAAATCTTAAGGCCTACTGGAGAAAAGTAGATTTATAGCTGGATAAAAGTTGTTGAAAGTAGCAGGATGAAGAAAGAAAAGCAGCTAGTATTTATTTCATTTATTTAATACCCATTAGGCTAACGTTTCGGTCGAGACCATCTTCAGAGCTTATGGGCTGTCAATATGAAATGTAATATTTATCTCATATTGACAGCCCATAAGAAGATGAAGATGGTCTCGACCGAAACGTTAGCCTAATGGGTATTAAATAAATGAAATAAATACTAGCTGCTTTTCTTCTTCATCCTGCTACTTTCAACAAAAAGCAAACTATGTGACACCACCAGATTTTAGTAAATTTAAAAATAATAAATCAATGAATATTTATTCATGATTTTTGAATTGTCTTATATCTTTGTTATCATATTAATAATTAATGGCACTGGATTGGTATATTGGATCTCACCACAATAGCCCCATGCTCTACGAGGAGAGGCCCTTGCAGTGACATCCCGTCATGTGGAAGGGCCTTCAAGAAGATTCTCTCCCAGATTCTTGGAGAGTTCCTCCTCAACTAGGACAACCTCCCTAGCATAGAAGAGGTTGGATAACACGAACCGGGTGAACCCAGAAATAAAGATTAGCTCGTAAGCTAGAAAAGGACGCAGGAGGAGGAGTTAGAGATAGAAAATGATGTAACTTCACGGGGTGCCGGTAGATGGCTACGGCCAGAGGGCGTTCGAGGTGTGTGTCTTCGTGCACGAAAGCACCACGAGTAAATAAACGGGGATCCCGATAGGAATTTCAAATAATAATAATAATAATAATTAATATTCTTTGGAATTGAATAAAAAGAAAAAAAAATGTTTAAAAAATCTGGTGTGACTGTCGCACAGCACACAACTTTCTCTTACCTTCGGTAATCGAAAGTTGTGTTCTGTGCTTGTCACACCAGATTTTTTGTGTCGACAAAAATTTAGTTTCCGCCAATATATTAGAATTAAAGATGTCAAATTTATAAACATGGGAAAATATTTATATTTTGTTACCATGGCAACCATTTCTCCTATCTTCCCTATGAAGCACAAGAGTAAAGTGTGCTTCAAACAATTTTGAGAGCAAAACGAGAATATACATTTGAAAGAGCATCTAAAAAAATAATTGATTTTTGAATTTTAATCAAAATCGTTAGAGCGAATTTTGAGAAAATCGAAAAAAACTGAAAAAGTACATCAGTAAAGTACTAGTACTCTTTGGCCGATTTTGATTAAAAGCTTATTTTTCCGGTCCCGGGGGTGTTTAACTTAAATATAAAATTTCAACCTCGTAGCTCAATTCCTTCATGCTTAAAATTGAACACACACACACACACACACACACACACACACAGACACACAGACAGACAGACCATGTCGCGAAAACCACTTTTTTGGATACAGGGGACCTCAAAACGTAAAGATCCATCAAAATCTCGACATCGAATTTTTGACATGAATCCAATACTTTCTCTCTATATATATTAACATATATACAGAGGTAAGAGAAAGTAAAAAATGGTTTAATTATCATTTGGGAAATTTTTTAAACAGAAAAAATTAGAAAATACTCGGTTATAAGTTTCAAACAAACATTTTATTTAACACTTCGACACACTCGTGTCATCTTCAAAGAAAATTTTTGCTTTTTAATAGGGTCCGACCGAAACAAGATTTTCAGCCGAAACCGAAACCGAAACCGAATATTCGGCCTCAACCTTAGTTTCGGCCGAAACCGAAACCGAAACTTGTATTTCCTATAAAAATTTTTTTCATTTTACTTTTTTTTTTTTTTGAATTTTTTTCCCTCCCGTGAAAATCATTTTACCTTTTTTTTAGGAGACTAAAATTTTTTTCTCCCTCAAGAGCAAATTATTTGACCTTTTTTTTTTTTTGCATGCGAGCTCACCCATTTTTTCAGACTCTGGTTTCGGCCGGCCGAAAGGTTCGGCCACTTTTTGGCCGAAACCGAAACTACGGCCGAAACCATGATTTTTCCGACGAAACCGTAACCGAAACCGAATATTCGGTCGGTTCCTACTTTTTAATGAATCATTAAAACGAGTGTTTTTTTAATTTCTCCTTTATACATATTGTTTGACCCAAAGCCTACGGTTGATAGTTTCAATGTTTCAATTAATAAGATAAAAAAAAAAATTCGTTTAAGTGCTTCTCATTAAGAGCGTTTAAGAGGGAAAGAGAGAGAGAGAGAGAGAGAAAAAAAGAGATAAAATACATCTGCTAGGAGATTCTAATTATGATAAAATTGTATTAATAGTTGTGTATACTCGTATGTTAGTCTAATAAACAGCACCCAACATTCGCTAATCGAAAGTTGTGTAATGTGATGTCACACCAGACTTTTTTTTTATTGAATTATCGATAGAAGCTATACATTAAAATCCTAAAAGGGACTTTCATTCAAAGGAAATTATTTCTCCTATGAAGGACATACAAGAGTAAAGTGTCAAAAGCAATTTTGAAAGAAAAATGAGAATATACATTTTAAAGAGTATCTAAAAAATAATTGATTTTTGAATTTTATTTAAAAAAATCAAACGTGTATATCCATCAAAATCTCGAAATCTACCTGCGCCCCGTGAAGTTACATTATTTCCTATCTCTAACTCCTCCTCCTTCGTTCGCTTCTAGCTAGTGAACTAAACCTTATTTCTCGGTTCCTTTTATCCAACCTCTTCTATGCTAGGGAGGATGTTCTAGTTGAGGAGGGACTCCCTCAGCACCGGCGTGTAGCCTACTCCTTTCGAGAAGTGCATCACTGAGAGGGGAACCTTCTTTAAGACCCTTCCACAGGATGGGATGTCACAGCAACGCCCTCTGCTAGTGGGGCTATTGTGGTGAGATCCAATATTCTAATCCAGTGCCTGCTTGAGGATTTGTTTACATTAAATAAATATTTTTATTTAGTGAAAAATCCCGCACGCCCAGGGTTTGAACAGGGATCTTCTTTGTAGAAGCCGACACCCTAGCCCACTACACCAGCGAGCCCCCAATATATATGTATGAATATATGTATGTATATTAACATATATATATATGGTAAGAAAAGTAAAAAAGGTCAAATGATCTTTTCTTTTTTGTGATATTTTGTCTACAGACACACAGACAATTTATTTTTTGAACTTACCCCCAATACCCCATAAACCAAGAAGGGAGAGGAGAGGTAGTAACCTCTTTAATTTTTTTTTTTTTATTATTTATTGTATAAAATAAATATTATATTCATATTATAAAAATATTTTATTATATTTCGACATATTTATTATTTTATTTATACAGAAAACAATGAATATTATACATCAATTAGATATCTAAACTACTAACTAAACTGACACCTCCTGTAATTATTCGAAATATTTCTTTTGATATTTCATAAAGAAAAACATTAATTTTCTATATCTTACTACCTTATTTTATATTTTAATTATTCATTTATATATCTAATTGATTTATATATCAGCCGAGCATCCCCCCCTCTCCTCAGGGGGGAGAGGGGCATTTCTTTTTTCATTTAAAAATCATTTTTTTAATTTTTTATTTTTTTTTTATAAATTTGATTTTATTAATTTAAAAATTTTTTTTGATTTATACTATTTGAATATATTAATTATTTTAATTTTCTAAAAAAAAATTTTCCCCCCCCTGATTCAAATTCTTCCCGCCCCTGTATAATATTCATTTTTTCTTATAAATATTAATATTAATAAATATGTCCAAATATAAATAAAATATTTTTATAATATAAATATAATATTTATTTTTTATACAATAAATAATACAAAAAAAAAATGACAACCCAAGTTTTGAACTTGGGATCCCTGGATTTCTAACCCTCTCCTCTACCCGTTACGCTATTAGCTTTAGTTGTTGATATGCTTTTTCTTTGAGCCTTATAACAATCCATTTCAGATTTTAAAATTTCAGATGAGAAAAAAAAATTGTTACAGGGCGCATTGGACGAAAAGTTCGATCAGGATACAAATATTTTTCAGTATAGATTCACCATATAAAAGAGATCAAAATCTGACGAGTCAACCGTGTACTCTCCTTGTTAGTGAATTTCAAAACGTGTAAAAAAAAAAAAAAAAATTCAAGACATGCGGCCAAAATTATTTCTTTTATTGTTGCCATTCCAGGCTGACGTTTCGGCCACTGGTATAGGCCATCTTCAGAGCTAAAATATTTTCGTACATTATTCTCGCCTCCGGGTATGTACTCTGTAAATGAATATTATAGATTATATTTTTATCTTTTATAGAAAGTGCAACAATAATATGTTATAATAAAATGTACGAAAATACTTCAATTTATTTGTATAATTGCATACTGCAAATAAATTGAAGTAGTGGGAGAGAAAACGAAAGCTGGTTTTTATTCTCCTTATCGTTCTCAACTACGATTCTCAGCTACAAACAACGGAAATATTTTAGCTCTGAAGATGTCCTAGACCAGTGGCCGAAACGTCAGCCTGGAACGGCAACAATAAGAGAAATAATTTTGTCTGCATATATCTTGAATTTTTTTTTTTTTGACTGCTTAATAATACTTCCAGACACAAAGACATATCTCACAAATTCAAAACGTGTATATCCATCAAAATCTCGACATCGAATTTTCGATATGAATCCAATACTTTATCTCTATATATATATTTATATATTAACATATATAAAGCTAAGAGAAAGTAATAACGTAATTTAATTGTATCTATCTACTTAACCGAAAACTCGCACCTTGTTATAATCCGGCCGGTGAATTAAAATTTTTCGCCAAGTAAAAAGTAACCGAATCATTAATCAATGTAAAATTAAAAAGAATTTTCCTCATTCCATGCATGCATGGCGTGCAAATTAATTATCATAATTCATAGAAGAAATGACTGACCCCCCCCACCCCCTTCCCGAGAGGTCAAGCAATTTGTCTCTTGTCTTCGTTCCATTGTGCTTGCAAGTGGGAGACAAAAAAAAAAAAAAAAAAAACTCCTCCCACTTGGATTCTGAAAGGTATGTAGGTACGAGTTAGCATCTCTATATATTTAAATCATTGGTGTTCAGAGAATTTAATTACAACAAAATTTGTTTTTAATTAATTTATAAATGCTTTTTGTTTTTGTTTTCTCCTTTAAATTAATTTTAATTGTTTGCAAGAGAAATTAAATATAAGTAAATCTTTAGAAATTCCAACATCCTAAATTAAATTATTTGTACAATTATTATACGGGGTGTTCCCTCTCAGTGATGCATTCTTCGAAAGGAGTCGGTGATGAGGGAGTCCCTCCTCAAACTAGGACATCCCACCTAGCATAGAAGAGGTTGGATAGAAGGAACCAGAATATCTCGCTAGCTAGAAATTAACCCAAAGATAGAAAATGATGTAACTTCTTGGGATGCCGATAGATGGCTACGGCAAGAGGCCGGTTGGGTTTGAGATGTGTGTCTTCGTGCAGGAAAACACCACAGGAATGCTGATAGGAATTTCAAACAATAATATACTTGCTGTGATTATTAAATATAGATGTATGGAATGGAGCAGCTAAGAAAAAAATAAAAAAAAACAAATTTTTCTGTCGACGGTTTCGAGAGCCAATCACGTTCTTCCGCGTAGTGTCACAATTTTTACGGATGGTAGACATCGATAAACTGAACCAAGGGCGGATACAGGGGGTAAAGGGGGTAATTGCCCCCCCCCCCCCCGAGATTTAAAAAAAAAATCCATTTTTAATGTAAAATTTAGCGTCTCTAAAAAAAAGGTAAAATATTTTTACGGACGGGGAAAAATTTGCCTCCAGAAACACCTCTGGATCCGCCCTTGCAGCAACTATGTTTTTTTTTCTGTACTAATATATTTAAATCCATCGACTATGCGACCATCTTAATGGCTAGAGTTCGGTCAAAAAGAAGGCTTTTTATGTTTTTTCAGACGATCCATGGGACCGGAAGATTGCAGGTAGTGTTAGCAATTAAAGAAAATATAGGACAGACAAAGAGTCGGTGTTTCGTGGAGATAACGTTATAAGAACAAAGAGTGTTTAGCTTTGAAGTTAGCAGCGCCAATGTAGGATAGGAAATAAATTTTTAATGACTCGCCGATTATCGATTATGGATGGAAAACAGCTTCATTTAAGGGAGGGAAAAGGGATATTATTTATCTAACTGTTATTTATTGGAGAGGCCAAACATCTCATGGCCCCCGGGAATCTAACCCAAGATCTCCGGGGGATAGGCGTGCTGTCCATTGCACCAGGCCACCGGACCCTCGACCTACACCAATAAGGGATATTATTTCTTGGAAGGGGTTTCGGAGAACAGAACCCTTCAGGGACAAGCAGCAAAGGGTATGGGAGGCTAAAAAAGCGAGCGATACGCCACAAAATAAGGGAGGCCGAAACGTTGTTTTTTAAACAAATAAACCAGAGTTTAACTCAAAACCAGAATTTTTATTTATTTATTTATTTAATTTTTTTTTTGTCTTTTTCGGCATCTAAGGCCATTTAGACCCCATCCCTATTTATGAATTTTTATTTTAAACTAACAGTTAAATAGTTAGTCATATAATCATCTATTTTAGAGTATTCGAGAGTGCTATGGACGATGTCCTAGTTTGAGGAGGAACTCCCTCAGCACCGACTCCTTTCAAAGAAGGCATCACTGAGAGAGAACCTTCTTTACGTCCCTTCCGATGGGATGTCACAGCAACTCCTTCTCCTCGTAGAGTTGCCTGGAGGCTATTATGGTGAGATCCAATTTAGTGTCTGCTTGAGGATTTGTTTATATTAAATAAATATATTTTTTTAACAATGTTATTTATTATTATAATAATATGACAAAAAATACAATAATATTGAAGAGTTAGTTAAGTAAAGTAGGTCTACCACCTGTGGTTAATTGATTTATTTCAAAAGTTGCTACAAATTTTACAGTCAAAAACACATAGGTCTATTAAATTTCAAAGATCTAATGTTTTTAAGATATAGCATTGGCCTAAACACATACACAGACATATTTCAACCGAGAATCACCAAAATCTTTTTTATGCCGATTACAATACTTTCTCTTGTCTACTCCTTAAACGAGCGGAAAGTAAATCGTTTATGTAAATTAATGATTTTCTGTAACCAAATTTCAACAACTATATCCTCATTTGATAGAGAATTTAATTCCGTGAAATTTATCTAATAAACACCATTTTGAACAAAGTTATTTACGGATAATAAAAAAAAATCAGAAATTTCAAGATGGCGGCGAAATTCACCCCCATGCTGAAGTTGGTAAATTTCCATGTAATGTAATCCAATTAAAAGTTTCGAACATTCCACTAATTATTATATTTCTAATTAACGAATTTCTTTTTTTTTAAATTAAATGAAGATTCTGGGATGGAAAAAATTTATTATAGGCTCTGACAATGATAGAAAATCGAAACTGATGTTTGCAAACCAGTCAGCCTCCACTATTAATAAAAAATTGGAAAAAATTTTAAAATTTATTTCAATATTAACCTACCAACAAACAGTAGAGACGGTGCCACTGCGGCTCTGTTCAAGTTATAAATTTTTTTTTAAAGTTTAAAAAAAGAAATTTAGTATCAATTAATAAATAGGGTTTTGATACACTCAGCTTCTTTTGGGTTAATTTCGACCCTATACACACATTTGTCCTTAGAAAATTATATATTTTTTTTACTTTTCTCTTGGGTTTTTAAATAAAGAAGTTGACATACGAACAGACATTAAAAAATTATAATATATGTATTGAGTTACTTAATAACTCAATAATAGAATTGAATTAGGAATAAAACCGTTGTAACAGAGAGAGGGGGAGAGAGACAGAGTTTGCAAATTTTCACCGTTGGGATTTGAATCAACTCGGAATTCATAAAGCTTAACCGATTATCCATATAGGTAAGAGAAAAAAAAAACAAGTGTATGTTCCACCCAGTTCTTTTTATTAACCTCTTCTATGCTATGGAGGATGTCCTAGTTTGAGGAGGGACTCCCTCAGCACCTACTCCTTTCGAAGAATGCAACACTGATAGGGAACCTTCTTTACGTCCCTTCCACAGGACGGGATGTCACAGCAACTCTCTCTCCTCGTAGAGTTGCCTGGCCTGAGAGGAAACCCCAGATGGAACATACACTTTTATCTATTTCGGATTTTCTTTTAGTGATTTCTTTCTCTTACCTATATAAATAGATATGGTTAATCTGATTACGAATTCCGAGATACTCGAATCAGTTCAAATCCCATTTACCATGAAAATTTTCAAACTTTGCCTATATAATCTCCTCCTTTTTCTGTTACAGAGGTTATATTCCTAATCCTAACCTATTAAAGAGTTGTTAAGTAACTTGATATATAATAATTTTTTTTAATGTCTGTCATCATTATAATAAATATTTTTATTTAATGAAAAAATCCTGCTAGTCCAGGATGTGAACACGGATCTTCTTTGTAGAAGCCGACATCCTAGCCCACTACACCAGTGAGAAAATTATTTAGTTACTTACATATAAATTCAAGTAGATTCTAACGTCCTGGGGATGGAGATGAATATCTAGAACAAAAGAAAACAATCAAATTAAAACTCTACAATATAATACCAGTGAAGTATGTAAGGTTACAGTTAGCAAAACGATTTGAATAAATTCATGGGACTGCCTGGGTCCGAACCCGCGCCTCTTGGCTTTTAAGACTATCAATCAAAATAGAAAATAGATTTATAAAAAAATTTTCAAGCCAGTTTATTTATTTTTATCTTCCATTTACCTGCAGTATCTGGTTTATTGTATAATATATTTATATTATTTTTTAATTCAACTTAAGATATGTTTTTTTTTATTTATTTATTTTTTACTCTATTCGATAGACTAAACAAATGTTTGAAATAGAGAAATATAATTCTAACCCAATTTATTCCAAGTTTCCGTAAATCTTTACTTTCATTCTAACAAAAAATAAATAATTTGATAAAATGGTGGATGCAGTCCAAATTAATACAATTAAATAAAAGAAACTCGTGTTTTACTTCTTGGACACAAAATAGACAGGTAATATGTCGTTTTGGTATTATTATTAAAAAACCGATAATTTTTAATAATATTTATTTTTGGTTGACTGGTGCGCTAAACTGGTGGCCAAAACTTGTTAGCGCACCAGTCAATCAAAAATAAATATTATTGAAAATTATCTGTTTTTTTAATAATAATACCAAAACGACATATTACCTGTCTATTTTGTGTCTCAAGAAGGAAAACACGAGTTTCTTTTATTTAAAAAATAAATATAAATAAATATTGCTAAATATTTGTTAATTATTATTAGGCTATTAATATTTGAAATTCCTATCGGGATCTCCATGAGTTGCTTTCGTGTACAAAGACACACACCTCAAACCCAACCGGCTTCTGGCCGTAGCCATCTACTTACGATACGTACGTAATTTCCCATAGGTACCGTATATTAAAACTCGGGAGGTAAAATTAATAATCGGAAAATATTTATATTTTGTTTTCATAGAAAGCATATGAAGTTATTTAGAATTCCGGGATATCCGTTTATTTTCCTGAAGTGCTTTCGTGCACGCTGACACTCACCTCAAACCCAACCGGTTCTGGTCTCTGGTCGTAGCCATCTACCGGCACTCCGTGAAGTTACATTATTTCCTATCTCTAACTCCTCCTTCATTTCTAGCTAGTGAACTAATCCTTATTTCTGGTTTCACCCGGTTCCTTTTATTCAACCTCTTTGTATGCTTTGTCCTAGTTTGAGGAGGGACTCCTTTCGAAGAATGCATCACTGAGAGGGAAACCTTCTTTACGTCCCTTCCACAGCAACTCCCTCTCTTCGTAGAGTTGCCAGGGGTGTTGTTAATAAATATGTAGAGTTTTATTCTAAGAATCATAAAGCATCCACTTTTTAATTTTTTTGAACTCAATAAATCTGCAAATCAAGTCATATACTAAATAGACTTTGAAGTTTACTGTAATCCGTTAAAAAAATTCCTTTGATTTAACGACGGAAGAGTGAATATAGAAGGTCCTTTTAGATAGTCAGAGGGCGAAAAGAAAGAGAGAAAGACACAGAACAGGTAGACAGACAGAGAGATAATTAAAACCACTCTTTATTTCATTCTCTTCTTCTTCACTTAATATTGAATTTTAATAAAAGAAAAAGTTTATAAAGTGGATCATAAATTAAAAATTTAAACGCTCTTAAAGAACAATAGTCCTATTCTCTCCCTGTACTGCCGAAAAAAATTATTTTCTATTTTTTAACTTTGCCCATCAACCGTAGGTTGGACAGGTAATGTAATCGTAAAAAAAATCGAAATTTTTCTGAAGCGTTTTCAGGTCCCCTAAATCCATTTAAGAAGTTTTTGGAATGATGTCTGTGGGGGTGTGTGTGTGTGTGTCTGTGGTAATTTTTTTTCGTCAACAAAAACTCAAAAACTATTTGTTCAATTGTTTTGAAATTTTGCACCCATAAACTAGGAGTAGAGGCCAAGAACTTTTGGTAAACATCGGACCTAGAGGGGGGGGGCAATATTTTTTTCTTACATAACCTATAATTTTTAGCTAGATATAAACTCAGGAGGAGTTAGAGATAGAAAATAATGTAACTTCACTAGGTTGCAGGTAGGTGGCTACGGCCAGAGACTGTTTAGTTTTGAGGTGTGTGTCTTCGACGCACGGAAGCACCTCGGGTAAATAAAATAAATCCCGGTAAGAAATAATAATTATAAGTTTTCCTTTAATGCTCATAGGAGATATATATACAGTAGAGTCTTGATAATCCGGACTTCGATACTCCGGCATACCGGCTAAACAAGCGTGATGAAAAGGGATATCGCAGCAAAAAAAGGGAAACAAAATGCCATTAGAAAAGTTAAATATCTATCTGTATGTAGGCCTATATATGCATAATGGGTGGAGATAGGCGGAAACGCCCAAGGGCCACTAGTGAATGTGTGAGATAGTGTGTGTGTGTGTGTGTATGGATGTATAGTATTATATATGCATTTTATACGTTTCAGATAATCCGGCATTTTCAGAATCCGGCATAGGCCCGGTCACGTTTAGGCTGGATTAGCAAGATTCTACTGCCAAGTTCATCTTTAGAATGTCAGTCATATTTTTTGTGAATTTACTGATATCTCCAAAGATTGATCAGGGGCCCACGTGGATGGCGACCACGAACTACCCGAGCTGTGAGTGACAGTCCTTCTGTTCTTTACATATCTTCTATATTTTCAACAGGCGTCAGACCGTGCGACGGGCCGGCTTTTTCTATTTCTTCCGGTCGTAAAAAAAAAAAACATTCCGCAGACCCCATTCCCGAACCGCGGGATTAAGGCTAAGAAGACTGGTATCTCCAAAGACTTTAAATACGTATAAATAATTGGATGATGATTTCTCTTTTCGCCCTATTTATATAGTAAATACATACACATACATGTAACATGAGAATAATAACAGATGCTTTAATTAGCGTTCCATACTAATTATTGTTTATAGAAAATCCTGTTAACTTAGAAAAGCATCAGGGCTTGGTATCAGTTGCTTCCTCTCCCGTTTAATTTGATAATAGGCTGCTACCCGTTTCATTTTATACAAAAGCCTCTAAAATTATAATTTAATTTTAAGTTCATTTTTTTTTTTTGAAGACTGTAGATTACAAGCAGCGAATATGATCTATTTCGAGCAATCTCAATCGATTAATCATGAGTGTTGACTAGAGCGCAGAAGAAAGAAGAATTTTTTTTTAGTCTGTTTTTGATAAAAAAATAAAAATCGCTAACAATTAGATGTATACGAGTATTATTAAGCCCCTCCATGTACATCATTTTTTGAGCACAGTGCCTCTAATTTGATTAGTGATAAGTAGGGCTCGGATTTATAGGCACTAAAAATCTTTAAAATAGGCAGGCAACTAAGCACTAAAAATTATTAAAATAGGCACTTAAAAGGCATTTATTGTAAAAATAGGCTCTTAAAAAGGCACTTAAAAGGCATTATTTAAGAAATAATATAAAAAAAGTTAAAAAATTGATGTCTTATTTTTGGTAATCTGGTGTGAGTGGTCGCACAGCACACAATTTTTTCTTAATTTTTAAAAATTTACATTAAAAATAAATTTTTTTTTTTTTTAAAGTTTTTTTTTTAAATCTCGGGAGGGGGGGGGGGGTAATTACCCCTTTACCCCCCCCTGAAATATTTTCTTGATAATTCAAAAAAATTTTAAATTTAGGCTATGTATAGCTCGTAAAAAATTGAAATTGGCTATTTGAACTTAAAATAGGCACTAAAAAAGGCATTTATAGATGAAATAGGCACTAAAACCCAGAATCGGCCAAAATAGGCATTATAGGCACTAACAAATGCCTCTTATTTTATTCAGAATTTCATGAAACGTATACATATCATATTGGCCTAAATTTTAAGCCATAAACTAAAAAAAGGCAAATAGGGCGAAATCCGAGCCCTAGTGATAAGATATTTTTAATAATATAAATCTGGTGAGATTGACATTTATTTATTTATTTTTTAAATATTCAATCAAACTCCATTAGATCGAAATATCTACAAAACAAACACGGGAGGGAGGGGGCGTCGCTGATGTAGAGAGTTAAGGTGTCGGCTTCTACAAAGAAGATCCATGTTCATATCCTCTGAGCTAGCGGGATTTTTTCATTAAATAAAAATGTTTTATTTAATGTAAGCAAATCCTCAAGTACACCCTGGATTGGTATATTGGAACCCACCTCAAAATCCCCCAGGCAACTCTAGGAGGAGAGGGAGTTGCTGTGACATCCCGTCCTGTGGAAGGGACGTAAAGAAGATTCCCTCTCAGTGATGTATTATTTTTCTAAAGGAGTCGGTGTTCAAACTAGGACATCCTTCTTAGCATAGAAGAGATTTGATAAAAGGAAACGGGTGGAACCAGAAATAAGGATTAGTTCACTAGCTAGAAGTGAAGAGATAGGAAATGATGCAACTTCACGGGTTGCCAGTAGATGGCTACGGCTACGTTTGAGTTTGAAATGTGTCATCATGCATAGAAGCACTTAGAGTAAATAAACTAAGATTCCGATAGGAATTTCAAATAATAGTAATAATAACAAAATAGACACTGATAATACGTGAATTATTTTCTTCTGGCCAAATGTTAATGTGAAAATTCTTACTAAGAAAAAAAAAAATAAATAAATAAAAAACTTTAATATCATTTCTCTAATATCGTCTCTTACAAGGGGACTGCATAGCCTTCATGTCACCGATTTGAACGAAAAATTTTTTATGTGTAGTACTTAATGAAAAACAAATTCAGTTAAAGCGAGAGAACGCACTTCTCAAGGGTTCGTCTAAAAAAAAAAAATTGTTAAGATTTTGCCAACATACCTTAAGCAGTTGGTAACAATAACATTTACAAAAGCCGCAATGGGTCGTTCATTCTTTGTAAACACGAGTTCGAATCTCGCCGTGTACAACAATTTTTTTTTTTTTTTGTGTATTTCTCGTATAATATTAAATATTTACTTATATTATATTTTTGACAGAAATCATTTGAATTTTGTTTTTCATTAAGTACTACAATACACATAAAAAAATTTCCGTTCAAATCGGTGACATGAAGGCTATGCACTCCACTTGTTAGTTATCTAGGAAGAGCTGAATTAACACTTTAACAAAGTTGCGGTTTAAAAGAAACCAATAAATTATTTTCCGACATCTGAGGCCATTTAGATCCCCGTCTCTATTTATTTCAATTGAAAATAAACAAATTTCAAAAGAATATTTAAACACAATTCGTTATAATATCGTGAAAGGATAAATTTATCTTCATAGACATTTTAACAATATTCTAAATAAATATAAATAATTCATATTTATTGAAAAAAAAAAAAAATGTCTAAAATTGATTGAAGTGAGCATCATTCAATGATTGATTGATGTTCTTCTTATAAACCTTCTTTTTATATTTAATTTTCTAAACACCCAGTGGCATATGCAAATTCAATTCCTCTCTCTTTCTTTTTTACTGTCATTTTCATTTCATTTAATAATAAATAGAAAATAATTCCTTCGTTATATAGAAGATGTGATGTCTCATTAATAAATGATTAGAAACATTAAATTATTCTCTTCGTTTTTCACCTTTTCTTCGTTTTATTCTATTAAATGTAAAAGAGAGAAATACGTAAATACAAAATGTCTTTGAGTATTTTTCTTTTATTATTAATTAGTAGAATTCATTCTTAAGAAATAATATTTGTTAAATACGAGGGTAGATCAATAAGTCCGTGACATTTTGAATTTCCCGCCTCTTAACTGAAATGGCAACACTGTTCCTGTCAGCAGGCAAACTATCAGCTGACTCCTGTCGAAATTTGAACAAGCTGGGTCTTATAGTTTTTGTTTGAATTGACATCCATTAATAGCAGATCAACTATTTAAGTTGTAAAGATCTATAGGGTCTTATCGTCTAAAAAAATTATTAATGCATTTTTACATTAAATTAAAATTATAGAATTTTTTATGATACAGTTTATCAATAAATTTATTATATATATTATTTTAAAGAAACTTTCTATTTATCTGAGCTGAACAGAGTCTTATTAGTGTAAGTAATACGTTTACAAAAACTTTAACTCGTGAAAATGGAAAAAAAGTGAATTTTCAGTTTCCATGAATTGTGATACGAATTGCTCCCTCATCCGCCCTATTCTCCGGATTTAGCCCCGAGTGACTATTTCTTGTTTCTAAACCTCGACGGAAAGAGTTATGACTCCAACGATGATTTTGATGCCCTCGACAAATCTTATTTTTTGGAAGGGATAAAAAAATTGGAGAAACGTTGGACAAAGTGTATAAAGCTCAAAGGAGACTACGTTGAAAAATAAAATAATTTTTTATCCAAATTAAGGATTTATTGACCTGCCCTCGTAGTATGATTAAGAAAAATCACCGGATTTTTAACTGTATTTTGAATAGGTAGAGTTATTTTTTACTTATTTGAAATTCCTACCCCGTTTATTTACGTGCTTTAGTTCACGAAGACACACACCCCAACCAACCTCTGCCCGTAGCCATCTATCGGTACCCCGTGAATTTACATTATTTCCTATCTCTAACTCATCTAGCTAGTGAACTAATCCTTATTTCTGATTCCTTTTATCCAACCTCTTCTATGCTAGGTGTCCTAGTTTGAGGAGGAACTCCCTCAGCACCGACTCCTTTCGAAGAATGCATCACTGAGAGGGAACCTTCTTTAGGACGGGATGTCACAGCAAATCCATCTCCTCGTAAAGTTGCTTAGGGACTATTATGATAGTCTAACCCCCTACCGAAAAATTATCTAACAATTAAACAACGATGAAAAGTGACTGTTGAATTTAAAAAGGATTCAAGAGACGGAGCAGCCAAGGAAAATAAAATAAAAAACTTTCTCTTGAAATAGTCCAAGATAAGTAATTTTGGAAAATATGGAAGTTAATTGAAAAATTTTCTTAAGTTGGTATAAGATATTAAAAAGAAAAAAAGTTTTTTTTTTAGGATCTTTAAAGGCTGAGGCAACCAATTACGTACATTCCAGTTTCGGCTTTTATAAAATCTTCAGGTTTAAAAAATTCATACATTACAGTTTCAGAGATACAATATTATAAAATGATAATTCAAATAACTTATATTTAATTAATTAATCGTCGGCGTTTAGGTCGCTAATCACGACCTTCATCAGGAAGATTAATTGTTAAAATTTAGGATTTTGAGTAATATTTTTATCATACAAAACGAATTTGATATGTATCACCGGTGAGTGACCTGCCCGCTTGGGGGCTTCTTACATTCAATGATTGATAATCGTTCTGATGAAGGCCATGAACAGCAACCGAAACGTCGGCGATTAATTAATTAAATAAAAGTTTTGTATTTAATTTCTTTGGCCTTCGGTGCACAAAAAGACCTTAAATAAACAAAAAAATTTTGCACACATAAACTTGAAATTAAAATCAAGAACTGAAAAACTTTTGGTAAACATCGGATTATTAGGAGGAGGGGGGGGGGGGGGCTCTAGAGCGGTATATTTTTTTTTCTTACATAGCATAGCCTATATTTTTTTTATATATTCACAAAACGCTATTTGTTTTATTAATAAAATACTGAATACTACAATTATTTTTTAGAATAGTGGGCAAAGTTGTTCCCTCGGCTTAGTTCTTTTATTTTCTAAATCACCTCTTCTCTCCTCTGCAAGTCACATAATTATTTTAAATATTTTAATCGTGGGTGAAAAAAAAAAATTTTCTCATTTCGTGTGTTGGTTGGTTGGCTTTTTAATTTAGATAACCAGACAGAGACAGAGAGAGAAGAGAACGAAAAGATAAAATTAGAAAAAGAGGAAATTTATAGACACGAAAACATTTATTTTTTTTTTTACTTTGCTAAAATTGTTTGTTTTTTTTTTTAATAAATAAATAATATAAATAAAATAGGTTTAATCAGGAGATCAAGAATGAATTATCTATTATATTGTAGAAAAAACTTCCGGCTTTTCTTAAAACAGTCTAGGAAAATAAATTCTATTTTTTGTGATTCTTGACGTCAGAGCACTCTGAGTTCAAAAAACTATTTTTGGAAGTATGTCTGTGTTTGTGTGTGTGTGGTCACGATTACTTAAAATAAGCAAGCAACCAGATCAATGAAATTTAGTATATAGGCCTAATTACTAAAACTGCAGACTACTTGACTTAAATTTTTAACATAAATTATTTTAAATGGGTAAAAAAATTTTAAAAAACAAGAAAAAAATATAAATATTTTCAATATTTTTGAAAAAAATTTATTAGGCACAGTCGGCGATACAAGTGCCTTGAGCTTAGGCAACCAAAATGCTTAGCCGCCGAAAGTGTTGTCTTTTCCACTTCAGTTGCATTATTTATTTATTTGAAGCTATCGGGATCCCCGTTTATTTACCCGAGATGCTTTAGTGCACGAAGACACAGACCTCAAACCCAACCGGCCTCTGGTTGTAGCCATCTACCGGCACCCCGTGAAGTTACATCAATTTGTATCTCTAACTCCTCCACCTGCCTTCGTTTCTAGATAGTGAACTAATCCTTATTTCTGGTTCCACTCGCTTCCTTTTATTCAACCTCTTCTATGCTAGGGAGGGTGTCCTAGTTTGAGGAGGAACTCCCTCAGCACCGACTCCTTTCGAAGAATGCATCACTGAGGAGAGAACTTTGTTGTCTTTACAGGACGGGATGTCACAGCAACTTCCTCTCCTCGTAGAGTTGCCTGGGGGCTATTTTGGTGATATCCTATATTTCAATCGCCCTCAGGGCTTGGCGTAGTTAGTGTGCTAACCTCGTATACCAAAAGTCGCGGGTTCGGATCCCAGGCAGTCCAATGATTTTATTTAGGATACCAAATGGTTTAAATAGGTATGCCTGGACCCCCAATATATGTATATTATTCAATAACGGATATCGTAAATTTCTTATATGGTCTGAGTTGCCGAAAAGACAGTGTGAATGAGAAAAAAGTGTGAGTGTGTATATTTCAATCCATCACCTGCTTGAGGATTTGTTTACATTAAATAAATATTTTTATTTAATGATAAAATCCTGCAAGGCCAGGATTTGAACAGAAATCTTCTTTGTAGAAGCCTACACCCTAGCTGGCTACACCAGCGACCCCTCTTCAGTTGAATTAAAAAAAGATGTTTTATTTATTTTAAAAATATTGGTTTGATTCACTAAGGCTAAGGAAAATGTATTGGAGTGCACTTGGCACTTGTGGCGGCGATTGTACTACTTCCGGTTGACGTATCTCTAAAAGTTGATGCATATCTAGTGTAAGATAATCACTCATTTTAAGAGTGTATGAGAAATATTGTTCAGGTTAATAATTCATCGTTATGAATAGTTCTAGAGATATAAGTTTCTTTTTTCAATTAATATTTAAAGATCCAGGACTTTAGCACAGTAGTTATAGCTCTAATAGGAGAATTAAATTTAAGTACACAAGGTTTTTTGTTTCAATGATATATTAATTTAATATTAACACTTTATGCGCATTTCGACACCATTTCTGTCATCTTCAGAAGTGAATTACATACATATTATATTAAATTAATATATCATTGAATCAAAAAACCTTGTGTACTCTAATTCTCCTATTAAAGCATAATGTTTCAACTAGAGCCAACGGTTACCAGTTTAAAATTAATTAAGTTATAGCTCTTTTCTGTTGAGCTAGAGTTCAGGGGTTTTACATTCCATCTAATATGACAAAAAATTTATTTCGATTAAATTGGTTAGCAATAGAAATAGAATCTAATGGATAGATTACATTTATGATTACAATATTAAACCAGAGCGGAAAAATAAAAAATTATACTCATTTTTTTTAATATCCATAAAGGTGTCAAAGGCAAAGTAGAAATAATTGTCGAATAGAAAGTGCAATATCTGCGAAAAAAAGGAGATAGATAAAAAAAAAAAAAAAAAAACGAAAGCGTTATTCGTCTATCAAAAGCATCGTAGCATATGATTATTATTATTATTATTATTATTATCGTAAAGAAAAAAAAAGGAGGGGTGTCTTATCAGCTAGGGACAAAACAACGGTGGGGCCAACGACGCGGAACGGAAGAACCAATAAAATATGAGGGAGAGGGAACAAAAACTGGTGGTGGCCAACACAAAACCAAGCAGTTTATTTAAAATTTAAACCGCGATTGATTGAATGATCTACCAGGGACTGGAAAAGAAATACCCGTATATTTTTTCCCATAAATCATATTTTATTATTTGAAATTCCTATCAGGATCCACGTTTATTTATGCTAAGTGCTTACGTGCACGAAGACACGCACCTCAAACCCAACCGGCCTCTGGTCGTAGACATCTACTACCTGCACCTCTTGAACTCTAACCTCTCCCGCTTTAATTTCTAGCTAACCTTATTTCTGGTTCCACCCTGTTCCTTTTATCCAGTCTCTTCTATGCTAGGGAGGATGATCTAGTTTGAGGTGGAACTCCCTCAGCATCTACTCCTTTCGGAGAGTACATCACTGAGAGGGAACTTTCTTTGAGTCCCTTTCACAGGTCGGGATTTCACAGCTACTCTCTCTCCTCGTAGAGTTGTATGAAAGATGAATGAATTTATCTATCTTTATTTTAGTTTATCTCGGGAATAAAGGGTATTCGAACCGGGATTTAATTTAATAATATAGACTTAGATAATACGAACTCTTCAGCTGTAGACTTCGGTAAATCGAAAAAATTCTGTATATTAAGAAAAGGCGAGCTCTCGGACTTGGCGTAGTTGGTAGCGCGCCTCCCTTGTATACCAAGGGTAGAGGCTTCGGATCTCAGCCAGTCCGATGATTTTATTTAAGCCATTTTGGATACCAAATGGCTTAAATAAGAATGCCTGAACCCCAAATATATATAATTATTAAATTATTAAATATTGAGTATCTTTTAAGTCCGAGTTGCCCAGAAGACTGTGTGAATGTGTGAGTGTAAGTGTGAATGAGGAAAAAAGTATGTGTTAAAAAAAAAAAAAATAAGAATTAAAATTAAATATACAAATTAAACACTAGGTTCTTTGTTTCAAAGGTTTTATTAATTAAAAAATTAACACTTCATACGTATTTCGACAATTCCTTGTCATCATCAGAAGTGATTACATTCTAATACATAATAATAATAATAATAATCACTTCTGATGATGACAAGGAATTGTCAAAATACGTATCAAGTGTTAATTTTTAATTAATAAAACCTTTGAAACAAATAACCTAGTGTTTAATTTGTATATTTAATTTTAATTTACAAAATGTTTCAACGAGAACGAAAGTTTAAATCTTAATAATTAAGAACAGGCGGGGGAGGTCCAGGCAAGGGCGGATCCAGAGGTGTTTCTCGAAGGGGGGGGGGGGTAATCTGGAGTGACTGGTCGCACAGCACACTATTTTTCTTAATTTCAGTAATTTAAAGGCGCATTCTGTACTTGTTTGCCAGAATATAAATACAAATCAAATTTTGAAGTATTAATTTTTAAAATTTTACGTTAAAAATAAATTTTTTTGCGAAAAAAAGGTATTTTTTCAAATCTCGGAGAGGGGGGAGGGTAATTACCCCATTTACCCCCCTTGTATCCGCCCTTGGGTCCAGGGGGACGGCGCGGCTAGTATAATAAAAACTCTTAATAATTCGAATTTTTCTTTAAATCCCTTGGATTTCGATTTTTGAGAGTCGATACACAATTTTTGTGTCAGGCAATTCCACCAGTTTTTTTCTCTTGAAAAAACAAAACGAGTTTTGAATTGATTTAAGGTAGACTCAGATTAAAAAAAAAAAAAAAATAGCTAGAATTCTAATAAATAACACAATCTAAATTATTTGTTTCTTTTGTAGAGAAAATGAAGAAGAGTCATTAATGTCACGTCTGTCGGTCGGTCGGTTGTATTATAAATTTCAAGTTTCTAAAAAAAAATATTTAGAAAATCTTTTCCTCTCTCCATCCTCATCGATGCTCTTAAATAAAAAAAAAAAAAAAAAAGAAAAAATTCTAATTAATTTCTGAGCGGGAAAAATTTATCGTCAAAATAGAAAAATCTCTCTCTTGAAATAAATGATTATAAAAAAAATAAAAATAAATCTCTGATATGTGATAAGAATTTGTTAATTGATTAATCTTTAAGAAAAATTTGGTGTGATTGGACGTACAGCACCACACCTTCGGTAATCGAAAGTTGTGTACTGTGCTTGTCACACCAGCTTTTTTGTGTCGACATATATTTAGTTTCCGACAGTACGGTACATTTGAATTAAGATGTATGGGAAAATATTTATATTTTGTTACCATGGCAACCATTTCTCCTATCTTTCCTATAAAGTACAAGAGTAAAGTGGTCTTCAGAAAATTCCAATGACAAAATGAGAATATACATTTTAAAGAGCATCTAAAAAATATTTTACTAAATGAATTTTGAAGTTTACTTGTATCAAGATTCAGAGGAAATGAATGAATTACAATAAAATTTTTTTTTTATTTTTCAGGAAATTTGACTTGATCAAATTTCTCAGTTTCGGTCATTATCTGTGACCATCATCAGGCCTCAATATTAAGATGCATACATTTAAAGAACATAAGTTTTAACCAAATCAATCTGATCTTAAATTACTATCTTATAATTTGTTACATTAATTATTTTATCTTAAACAATATTTTTCATTTTTATATGTTTTAATGTAATAAATTGTAAGATACTAATTTAAGATCAGATTGATTTTGTTAAGGCTTATGTTATTTAAATGTATGGATTTAAATTTTTAGGACTGATGATGGTTACAAATGGTGACCGTTACTGGGAAATTTGGCGCAAACCACCAGTCTTCATAGCTAAATTTCCTTGAAAATCAAAAAAAAAATTTTATTATAATTCATTCATTTCATCTGAATCTTGATACAAGTAGTAAGTTATATAATCTTGTACAGTGAGCGCAACAATTAAGTCCCTACCTGGGAGAGCTAGAGCCTTAAGTATATGTTAATTTTTGACTGCAGCAGCTTATTCGTCAACCTTGGATGGAGGTAGGTTTTTATAAATTAATTAAAATCGAAAATTAATATTAATTTTCTCGTCTACAAAATATTATAAAAACTTAAGTATATGGTATATAGTGAAATAATTTTAAATTTGAAAAGGTAAAATAAAATCATCTATACCATATTTTATTTTACCTTCTCAGTCATTAAAATTATTTCACTAAATACCATATACTTAAGGCTCTAGCTCTCCCACAGTGGCGTCATTTGGGGGGGGGCAGGGGGGCATTTGCCCCCCCCAAGGGCTCTGATTTTTATAAAATTTTATATTATTCTAAATAAAATACTCCAAAATACATCTACGAGTATACAAACTGTACAAAATTAAACAATTAATTAAATTAAATATGTTTTGGCCAAATTTGAGCACCCATTTGTAAGTAAATTTTAAGAAAAAAAATGTTTGCCCCCCCAAGAAAAAATTTGCCCCTCCAAGAAAAAGTTGAAATGACGCCACTGCTCTCCCAATGTGGGGACTTATTTGTTGCGCTCACTGTACATCCGCAAAGTTAAATTAATCTAAAAATTAATTGATTTTTGAATTTTAATCAAAATCGTTATTTTTGAGAAAATAAAAAAAAAAATCTGAAAAAGTACAACAGTAAAGTACTAGTACTCTTTGGTCGATTTTGTTGAAAAGCTTCGTGTTAGGTCCCAGGTGGGTGCCTAACTTAAATATAAAATTTCAACCTCCTAGCTCTTTTCGTTTTTGAGATATTTTGTTCACAGACACACATAATATTTATTTCCACGACTCTATAACGCCCTCCATATGAATGCAAAATTCCATTGGGACATTGGGGCATGCCAGATATAAAGACACTAAATAAATAGAAACCGTAGGGGAGAGGTGAGATGCCCGCCGAAAGCTGACTACGCAAATAGTAAGTCATTGACAAAAAAGCATTTATTGATCTGAATTACAAACATTTTTTTATTTATTTTTCTCAAAGTGGAATTTTAATTATTATTCAGTTCAATGATCTGATTTGTTTTTTTTCTCTCTCTCTCTCTCAATTGAAAATAATAAAAAAAAAATTTTATTAGGAATGAATTTGGCTCAATAATTTTCTTATTGAACTCTAATTTAAATGTCAATAAAAAAAAAATTATTAGTATTTGATCTAAATTAATGCTTAAATTCTATTTGAACTCTCTCTATAGGCGTTAAATACAATTATTTTCTTTAGTAATAATTTTGCTCACTCAAATCATTGAGGTTAAGGGATGCCAAGCGCGGCGAAACCTCTTGACCCCGAGGAATCAGTATGTGGAACGTCCCCCGGTAGCCATCGTCCATTTCCAAGTGTATATGGGTCATTCCATGCCAAATCGACAAATATTTTTCCTGACCCCCGCGGATTTCGCTGAAAATTTCCTATCTTTTTTCTACTCCTTAAAAGACATTTTTGAGAATTTTTTCAAATTTTTTTACCCAACTAAAAAAAGTTATGGATTTTTGAAAAAAAAAAAAAACCGCTCTTTTTTTCAAATAAATATAACTTATTTTAAAATTGATATTTCAAAACCCCGCAAGGCTATAAAACTTTTGTTTTTTAATGTAGTTTTCAGAAAAAAATACAAAAATTATTTTAGAAGCCCAGATATATGAAATATTTGTTTTTTTGAAAAAACCATAATTTTAATCCGACCATTTTTTTTTTTAACTCAAAAAAAACTTCAACTAATTCTACAATTATCCCCCCTAATTTCAAGATGTGCCGACGATTGCTTCTATTTTTTTTTTTTTTGGTTATAAAAAAATTTTTCTTGAAATTTGGTTTATTTTTTACGTAACTTTTTTATGAATTTTTTTTCAGCTTTCTCGTGAAACTTTAGAAGTTGAAAAATGATATTTTATTCGAAAATTTTAAGTCATCATCTTACTAAAAATTGTTTTTTTATTCAGTCCAGTACTTTACTGAAAAAAAACAAACAATTTTTAGTATGATGACTTAAAATTTTCGAAAAAAATATCATTTTTCAACTTCTAAAGTTTCACGAGAAAGCTGAAAAAAAATTCATAAAAAAGTTACGTAAAAAATAAACCAAATTTCAAAAAAAGTTTTTTATAACCAAAAAAAAAAAAAAAAAATAGAAGCAATCATCGGCACATCTTGAAATTAGGGGGATAATTGTAGAATTAGTTGAAGTTTTTTTTTGAGTTAAAATAAAAAAAAAAGGTCGGACTAAAATTATGGTTTTTTCAAAAAAACTGAAATATTTCATATATCCGGGCTTCTAAAATAATTTTTGTATTTTTTTCTGAAAACTACATTAAAAAAAACAAAATTTTTTATAGCCTTGCTGGGTTCCGAAATATCAATTTTAAAATAAATTATAGTTATTTGAAAAAAAGAGCGGTTTTTTTTTTCAAAAATCCATAACTTTTTTTTAGTTGGGTAAAAAAATTTGAGAAAATTCTCAAAAATTTCTTTTAAGGGGTAGAAAAAAGATTTTCAGTGAAATCTGCGGGGATCAGGAAAAATATTTGTCGATTTGGCATGAAATGACCCACCGAATGTTCATGGAATATATGATTGAGTTATTGATTGTATGCCTATATTGACAGCCCGCAAGCTCTGAGGATGGTCTTGACCAAGACCGAAACGTCATCCTAGCGGGTCAATAAATGAAATAATTTTAGCTGCTATTCTTTTATTTACCTGTTAGTCAACAATAATCATTTTTAAAAAAGTGTACAAATATAGGTCTGCACTATAAGTCCTTCCAGTTTACCAAAATATAAACGAATTTTATATTTATTCCGAGCGAAATTTCTTTTATTACTCTAATAGCACTGAGAATAAAGACTTATCTAAAAAAATGCCATTTTTAATGATTTTAAATTCGATTTTTATTAACACTAATAAAAACCTGGTGTGAATTTTTCCTTATTATTATTGGTCATAAAATATTTTTTTTAATAAAAATGCTGATGATGATGCTGATTACTTTTTATTTAAATAAAAACCTTTTTTTCCTCTTAATTGGATACTTGGCGTTGCCAACACAAAACTGAGATTGAATTATTGCATAAAAAAAAATCTCCCCTTCTCTTGATAGATAATCCAAATGCAAAATAATAGTGACAAGGGGACTCGCCAAAAGAGATATTTCACGTGGCCAATACGCGTTAAAACAATTTAATTCCGCCTTTGATAAATCCTCTGTCAATTTTTTATTTATTTTCTTTAAAAAAAAAAAAATTATCTCATTTTTAATTTCCAATACGTCTAGATAACAGGGTGGTTAAGGGGCTAAGGGAGCGAAGTGGTTACGCAAGTTTTTCCCGATAAGATGGCGTTGTGTGTCATAAAAGTATGCCCAAAAAAGTAATTCAAAAATTTGCCAAGAGATGTCAGAATGGTAGCTAATAATATTTAATGCATTTGGTTGATTTTCATTGATCTTTTAACAATAAATACTTTATAAATGTTATTATATATTATGTATCATTTATAAAAGCATAAAACATATATAAATATAGGCCAGATATAGGCCAGAAGGGGATCAGCTGTTAGACTAGGCTGCCATCTATTGCAAGAATGCTGAACTAATTTGACATTTGAAATTTAAATAAACCATCTAAGCTTATTTTAAAAATTTCTTAATTAATATGCGATTAATAATAACAATAAATTCATTTTTAAATTTAAAAAAAATTAAAGATTATTGGAACAGATAGACTTGTCTCTAATTAAAAGCAGATGAAGGGCTGTTTTTGAAAGAAAAAAATCGCTTGATAAGGTTTTTTTCTTTTTTTCTTGGAAAACTTAATTATCACCGACCAATCGTCCATGATTTGGTTTCGGTTTTGCAAAAACCATTTTCAAGGCCTAAAAAAAAATCAGAAAACACATCAATCATTCTATTTTACATTTTATATGTATAATAGGCAAGTTTTGTCTTTAGCTATTAATTACACTTCTTTTTAAAATATATATGTAAAAAATTATTTTTTTCAAAAGAAGTGTAATTAATAGCTCTAGACAAAACTTGCCTCATACTTATAATATGTAAAATAGAATGATTGATATGTTTTCTGATTTTTTTTAGGCCTTGAAAATTGTTTTTGCAAAACCGAAACTAAATCATGCCCGATTGGTCGGCCGTAATTAAGTTCAATAAAAAAAAAGAAAAATACCTTATCAAGCGATTTTTCTTTCAAAAACAGCCCTTCATCTGCTTTTAATTAGAGACAAGTATTCTCAGCGCCCTCGGGGCTTGGCGTAGAGCTTAGCGTGCTAACCTTGTCTCCACTTGGATACCAAATGGCTTAAATAAGAATGCCTGGACCCCAATAATATATAGATCTATAAATAACGGTTATCGTCAAGTCTTATATAGCCAAAATTGCCGAAAAGACTGTGTGTATGTGTGTGTGAATGTGAGTGTGAATGAGAAAAAATGTGTGTTTTTTTAATTAAAAAAAAAAAAAAGGTATTCTCAGCAAGTATAAGATCTTAAAAATTTGATTTGTAATTCTGGCAAAACAAGTATTTAATACGCTGTTAAATTACCGAAATTAAGAAAAAAAAAATTGTGTGCTTTGAGATCAGTCACACCAGACTACCCCTCCCCCCACCCCCGAGAAACACCTCTGACCCCGCCCTTGGTACTAGTACTCTTTGGCCGATTTTATTCAAAAGCTTCGTGTTACGTCTCTGGGGGGTACCTAACTTAAATATAAAACTTCAATCTCCTAGCTCTTTTCGTTCTTGAGATATTTTGTTCACAGACAAACAGACCCACAGAAAGATCATGTCGCGAAAACCACTTTTTTGGATTCAGGGGACCTCAAAACTTGTATATCCATCAAAATCTCGACATTGAATTTTGACATGAATCCGATACTTTCTCTATATATTAACATACATGTATATAGGTAGGAGAAAGTATAAAAACTTAATTTTGTTCCCGGTGAAGATTTTGGTGCCTTTTCATGTGGACGGTCACATATAGGGATAAAGGAAGTTAAAAGCTTTTCCATTAAAAATTAATATAAAATCTGAGTTTTTTTTTTTTTTTTACAGAGAGAAAAGAGAAAGAAAAGATATTTATAATATAAATATCATTTCAAAGAGATTATCTAATTTATTGGGAAAGATATAAAGTTAATTAGGCGAGATGAAAGTGAGAACTGTTTAAGAAACGATTGCCTCCTGCCCACCTTCCCCTCCCTCCCCTCTATCCTCCCTCCCTTTCGTTCTGATTGTCGACGAGTAAAAATAGAAACGACAATTAATTTTTTTTTATTATTATTAAATAATTGAATTAAATAAAATAAAAAAATATTATAGTTTATAAGAACAATGAATCAAAATAAATTTGTGCGTTTAATTAAAACACTAATTAATTTATATAAAAATTTTGTTAACCAATGTAATAATAAAATTGGAAAATTATTATATTAATATAAATAAATGTATTTAAGTAAACAGATCGCCTGACAGAAGAACTCAATAAAAAATCTTTTTATAAAATCTTCCATTATCTAAAAACATTTCCTTTAAAAAAAAAAAAATAATAATAATAAACAGAAAATAAAAAAAATTCCCAGTAAAGACACTCACACATGGATCAAATTGCCTTCTTAATAAACGCCCATAAAATAATTTCTAATAGAACACTTGATAAAATTATTTGATAATTTCCTAGTCAATTTTTTTTTTTAAATAATAATTAGCACCGGCCATGTTCTTGGCTTGGCTTGAAGGGAGTTGAATAATTAATTAAATAAATTTCAATATACCTGAGTCAAAGGTGATGGCAGGCGCTTCACGATATAAAATTTAATACTTGAAGACACATCACAATAAAAATTAAACTCACTGAACACATTTTATTATTTTTTAAAGCACTAGATAAAATCACTTAACGAAAACGAACCGAACGGGTGGAGAATTGGAAGCGAGACTGATTGTTTGGGCTTGCTCTCCGCTAGAGTGCTCTGCGTCTCTTTGTTTTTACTCTTTGAAGCGATTGCAAAAAAAAAAAAATTGATAGATTAAAATATTTTAATGAAAAAATTAATAATACGAAGAAAAAAATTAAATTATTTACAAATATTAATAATGGGATGTATTTGTATATATTATTTAATTATAAAAAATAAAGTTCAAAGAATACAAATACTTTTTTTTTTTATTTTTAACATTTGTAATTTATGTAAAAATTTTATATGAAATAAAATATATTTGGAATTGAGAAAATTATTGTATTTTATGATATTGTTCAGGGGCCCACATCTTGTGAGTACGTGGATGGAGACCACGAGCTGCCCTAGCTGGGACTGGCAGTATTTCTGTTCTTTGAATGTTTCTATATTTTCAACAGGCGTCAGACCGTGCGACGGGCCGGCCTGTTCTATTCCTTCCCGGTCGCAAAAATATTTCCCGCCGACCCCGCACCGCGGGAATAATCAGACGAAGAAAGAAGAAGATTGTATTTTATGATAATAATTTATTTTAGCGAATAAATTTATTTGGTTCTCTTTTTGAAAGAAATATAGAAAGTATATTTTTGATTATTTCATCTGGTGTAACTAGTCGCACAGCACATTACCTTCGGTAATCGAAAGTTGTGTTCTTTTGGTTGTCACACCAGATTTTTCGTGTTTAGTTTCCGCCGATATATTAGAATTCAAGTCAAGATGTAAATTTTTTTTTTTTTTTTTTTTTTTTATTAAAAAAACACTCACACTTTTTTCTCATTCACACACACATACACACAGTCTTTTCGGCAACTTAGGCCATTTAAGACTTTAAACGTTACTCGAATTTATATAATCAGGGCCGTGCTTAGGGGGGGGGGGGCGACCGGGGCCTTTGCCCAGGGCGCAAATTTTGAAGGGGCGCAAAAATTTAGCGTCTCTAAAAAAAAAGGTAAAATATTTTTACGGGCGGAAAAAAATTTTGGTTCCGGGGGCGCCAAACGGGAAAAAATTTCGGTCCCGGAGGCGGAAAAAATTAGCGTCTCTAAAAAAAGGTAAAATATTTTTTTCGGACGGGAAACATTATTGTGACAATGTAAAAAATATATACAAAGGGCGCTAAAGGACTAACTTGCCCAGGGCGCTAAATAACCTAGGCACGGCCATGTATATAATATATATTTATTTGGGGTCCAGGCATTCTTATTTAAGCCATCTGGTATCCAGATGGCTTAAATAAAATCATCGGACTGCCTGGGGTTCGAACCCGCGACGTTTGGTATACGAGGTTAGCACGCCAACCTCTACACCAAGCCCCGAGGGCAGATGTAAAATCTATTAGTACGGAAAATATTTATATTTTGTTACCATGGCAACCATTTCTCCTAACTTTCCTATCAAGTACAATAGTAAAGTGGTCTTTAATGTAGAAAGTGTAGAATTGGATAAAGGATTAAAGAGGAAAGCAGCCAGGCCTCTAAATTAATGACCTTTTACGCAAAACATTTCGACCGATTTAATTATGCCATCTTCAGTTGCATTTTTAATAAATAGAGTTGTCAACAGTCTGTTCATAAATTCATAAAATCTCGTTTTCTGCGCTATTACAAACTTCGAAATAACAAAAAAAAAATGAGTTTTTTTTGGGTCCACCCAAATTATTTATTAATCTTTTGATTTATTTAAGCAACTCTCGTTTATTTGTTGAGTGAAATTTGTGACCACTTGGACAAGTCCCAATCGAGTTGTTTATAATTAATGTCAAAGATTTCTATCTCTCTCTCTCTTTTTTTATCTCTCTGATTGATTTTCAACCTTAAAGATAACGGTTGATGATTCTTCTCTTATCAAATGAATAACTGATCAAGAAATAAGGACGGACGGACACACCTGGGCCTCTAATAAAGGTCAATTTACTTGAATCTAGTATCTAACCAAATAAAAATTTGAAAAAAAAAAAAAATAACTTGTTGTGTAGTCTACCTGGACTCCCTGTCTAATTATTCCAAAGTAATTCCCTTCTCAGCAACTAATTCATTTTAATAATTAAACTAGCCGCGGCGCCCGCATCAGGCGGGCTTCGCCCCCACCAGCCTGCAGCTGACCCTCGCCTTTTCTTAATTGTGAGAAGAAACAGATTATTCCAATCCAGTACGTACTTGAAGATTCATAGAACACATAAATGTAAAGAATATATAAATATTTCTCTATACAGGCTGTGAGTTATTAACTATAGTTGCGTGGAAAGGAGTCAGCCAAGGAAAATGAAAAACCTATTTATTCTGTCGACATTTCAGAGCGCCCGCGCGCTCTTCTCGGGACGATATAAGTGTCAAATATTATAGATGGTAATGACAGATAGTCCGTTGACATTATTAGATAAACTCAACAAACATTAATAATGTATCTGTTGAAAGATTTAACAATAATCTTAATATCATATAACGGCATGTGTTTAGTTAAAAGGTTACTTGTACTTGCGACGGGCGCTCGAAACGTCGACAGAATAAATTGGTTTTCTATTTTCCTTGGCTGACTCCTTTCCACGCAACTATAGTTTCTCTATACATTTCCTATGGGAGAAATCGTATTTTTAGCCCACGGGGCTTGGAGTAGTTGGTAGCGTAGGT
>JAKCPI010029917.1:0-65946 GCA_023213315.1 Euborellia annulipes | reverse complement strand
AGGGATTATTATTATTATTAATCTTAATATATGCCAGGGGCGTATATAAGGGGGAGTCGAGGGCCCCCCCCCCGAAATTTTCCAAATGCATATAATTACCTATATAGGGATATGCAGACATAAGCGGGTCTCGCCCCCCCCCCCCCTCCCGAAATGTTAGATCGGCCCCGCAGTGCGAAAATTTTGGTTCCGCAAGAGCGAATGGCAAAATTTTCGTGCAAAAACAAAATTTTTCGCAGGGCGGAAAACTTAGGTTCAGCAAAAAAAAATTTTCGCAAAAAATCCCTTCCCCTCTATCTATAATTCTCAGATTTTTTTACACAAAGGACAAAGGATTGATAATTATATAGATTTAAAATTTTATAAAAATATTTTTTGGGTTCTTCATTTTATTAATCAAAAATTGGAAAAACAATAATTAAATATCGCAGTCTTTATTCTACATGTATTTATATATATATATATATGGATAATATCCGCACATAATTTTATTATCACATTTATTATTTTAATTCGACCCGAAGAAATTTACTTTCTCTAAAATATAAAATTTTTTCTATTGAAATTTGAAAAACAATTGTTTATTATTATATCTCAGGATCTCTCTAGAAATATTAAATATTTATTTTTAACTCGGGCCAAAAAATATGCAAACAATTAAATATATTTTTTTCATTTGGATATTTTTACATTTTTTTTACATTGATTAACTCAAAATAAAATAAATAATAATAAATAGACAAAAAAATAAAATTTTTAAAATTAAAAATTATTTTTTCTCAATATGAAATTAATTTGTTTAATTTATCTAAAATTATAATCAAAAATTCAAATACTTTAAACTTACCTAGATAAATAAAAATAATAATTAACTTCTGATAATATTCTTAAATTTTAAAATATTAAACAATATTTACATACATTATTAATTTTTTTTCAGATGCTTGTTTTTTAAATTTTTGTAGTTTTGATTTCTAAAAAAAACAAAAAAAAAAAACATTTGATCAATTATTTTAATAAACACTCTAGTAAAATTAAATTTTTTTGAACGTGAATTTTATTACAAGTAATGCCAATGAAACCAAACTGCCAAATATTTCGACCAACCTGCCGATGAGCCATTTTTAGTTCGAATGGGGGATTTACGATACATGTACAGTGCCCCAAGTGCTTGATGTGGTCGAGAGTGGAGCCTTGGGCTTAGGCAACCAAACCAATATTTTTAAAATAAATCATCTTTTTTTCAATGCAAGCTACTTTTAAGACAACAATTCTGACAGCTAAGCATTTTGGTTGCCTAATGAGCTTGGAGCTCAAGGCTCCACAATCGAGCACATCAGTCACTTGTGGCTTAGACTGTACTTCTAATATGAGAACGAATTCTTGTTGTTGTTAATTAAAAAAAAATTTGTTTCCTCTCTGTAGATTAATTAATATTTCGTTGGTAATTTGTATTTTCTGAAGATGGCTTTTCAAAATTTTTTTGTCAAAACTTTTAGGCCCTATAACAACTACGTAAATAGAATAGATATTTCATGATAAGATTGCTGACTAACATCTAAAAAATTTATAAGAGAAACTTGTGGCTCTATATATGATAGGATCCGGTACAAAAATTCCTCATGGGGCTCATTTTTTTTTTTTTCATATATCGATATTTTACCAAGGATAGGGGGCATTGAATATTTTTTAGGGTAGGAACTACAAGTTACATGACATATATTAAATTATACGAACCAATCCCGATTCGGATTTTTTTGTTTTATTAACAGCTCGGCGCACTTCTTGTTTTTTCTTAACCTCTTGCATTCTATAAAGGACAAAAGATAAAAATAAAAAAAACATTAAATCTTTAACAAAAATTTTAATTAGGCCTTATAAAATTGCTTACTTTTCTTTAATTAATATTAACTGCTCTTTCTTCCATATATCTTTAAAATCACAACAAAAAGGCGACCATAATACAAAAAAATCTTTGGGATCAACAGTGTCTAATGTTCCTGTTTTAGGGATGAAGTGATAAAATTCCATTGTCGCGCGAAATCTATTTAAAATAAAAATATAAGTTAATAATAATCACCTAATTTGAAATAAAACATTTTATAAATTAATAACATTGTTAATGATATTGGATGCAGTGAGAAATAATACAGTATGTAATATTAGGACCACCTTATATCATGTGATTGCAAATATCTAGGTCGTCTTTACGCCAGGACATCATTTGTTGTTTAACAAGTGTGTGTTTATTATTGGCGAGGCCAAGCGCCCCATGGCCCCCGGAATCGAACCCAGGATCTCCAGCCTTTCCGGGGTATCGGTGTGCTGTCCTTTGCACCAGGCCACCGGACCTTCGACCTACACCAATAAAACTCACTTCCCCTTAAATACGAGTTAATCGTACAAGTTACAAAGTGAGAAACATTAAAGAAAAATTTCTCACTTGTCCGCAGCTTTTTAAAACAGTAGAGAGACAGACATATGATTCTGCTCTATCACACTACTGTAGCAAAGCACAAAAAAAAAAAACACTTGCACACTTGTTAAATATATTTATGACTCAGTTAAAGTCCGATTTGAGGTATTTTGAATACTAATACCTTATTCAAATATATAGATCTCTAAAAATATTTAACTATCATTTGTTGTCCTAATTTTATAAACTACCACGGGGCATGGCCCAGGCGGGCAAGTTTATAGCCAATTTGGGATATTTCTTGTTGCGATGCAAGTTGTTAAGATGTTAAGGAAGGATCTTGAGTTCAAGCGAGGGTACCAATGGGCACAACAAAGGGTCTATTTATGGCTGTTTGAACCCCTGGAAAGCTGGCTCTCAGAGCAACTAACTGCCTCTCTATTTCCCAAGCCAACTTGCTAATTTTGTGTTCCCATATTGAAGAAATTTGATTATAATTAAGTTTCTAAAATTATTTAGGAGATTCAAATTATTACTACGTTACTCCCTGGTAGAGCCCTGCACGGACCGATTTTTTTTGGCCCGTGTCCGAATTTTTTCTGACTTCCCGTCCGTACCCGGCCCGTAATTTTTTACCATTCTTTAGGCCCGCCCGGAATTTTTTCAAACCCGCCCATACCCGCCCGAGATTTAGTGAACGAATGTCTAGCAATTTTTAAATAAAATTTCATTTGCATTCCCTTCCAGCCGAACCCGTTTATTTAGACTTGCTGCCCGCCCGTACCCGCCCGTAGTTTTTTCATGGCCACCAAAGCCCGCCCGGCCCGGCCCGCGGGCCGGGCGGGTAACGAGCCTACGGGCCAACCCGTACCCGTGCAGGGCTCTACTCCCTGGTCCATCTACTATATGTGTACTTAATTTCAAATAGATTCATTGAAAATTGTGGATTTCTAAAAAACATATACATACATTTTTCCCATTTAATTTTTATATATTATATATAGAATAGAAGACTAGCTGTCAGCGGTGGTAGGGTTGCCTTTGGCAACCTTATTCCGTTAGGCCCTGGCGGGCGGCGTCTCGGAATATGACTAAGAGTTTATTAGGGGAATTTTTAATTATAGACCACATTTTTGTATAATATTAATTATTTATTAAAAATATATTTTAAAAAAGTCCAGAAAAATGTATTTTAATTAATTTTGCACCATAATATAAAAATACGAAATAAAAAAATCTAGTGGAAAATAAATTTTTTTTTTTGGGGGGGGGGGGGGGGTAGAGGAGGTAGGGCGGATAGAATTTTCTGAGGTTTGGAATATCATTTTTCAATTATTTACACCCTAAGGAAGCGCCATTTTAAATTTTATTAAAATTGAGTAAAAAATAACAAAAAATAATAATAATTTTAGGGAGAGGAGGGGATGTAGAGCTGGAAAATATCGGGTTTTAGGGGGAGGAAGAGTTTTTTTTTTTCATTTTAAAGATTTGATTAATAAATTTTTCGTAAAGCGAGTTAGAACCTGTTTTCCATTGCTTTCCTATGAGAGATTTGGGAACTCCTAATTTGACATAATGATAGCCTAAAACCACCCTCGGAAAATTCTCTACCCATTAAAAAAAGCTCTATAAAATTCGGGCCAGTAGTTTCGGAGTCTATGCGTTGCAAACAGACAGACTTGTCTTTTATATATATTAGCAGGGGCGTATTTATGGGGGGGGCGAGGGGGCCCGGGCCCCCCCCCCCGAAATTTCCCAAACACATATACATATATAGGGATATACAGACATCAGCGCAACAAATTTTTCCGCAGGATGGACAACTTTGGTTCCGCAATAGAAAAAATGTTCCGCAAAAAATTTCGTGTGAATAAAATATAGTTTCTTAAAAAAAAAATTTTCCGCCGAAAAATTTTTGAGTTCGGGCCCCCCCCCGAAAAAAATTTCTATATAAGCCCCTGATATTATTGATGTGACGCACAAATAGGGATGTGGTATCGAAAATAAAGTATCGATACTTGTACTTGGTATCGTATCGATTGGAAAGTATTGATACCAGTCAGGGGCGCCGGAACGAATTTGAATCAGGGGGGCAAAAATTTTTTTTTTAGAAAATTAAAATAATTTAATATGTTTAAATAGTATAAAACAAAAACAAATCTACTATAAAACTTTAAAAATTTTAAATAAAATCACAATTTTAATAAAATTAAAATTTTAAAAAATTTGCTAGTGCAAATATTTTTGGAAAAAATTTGGAAAAAAATGAATTTCTTACTCTTTTAATTTTTTTTAATTTAGAAGATTTTATTTTTCAAAAGTAAAAATATATCATTTTTAAAAATAAATGAAATAAAAAATAATTTTTGCCCCCTTCTGCCCCCCCTGTAGGATGCCAGGGGGGGCAATGTTCCCTTGCCCCCCCCCCCAGTTCCGGCGCCTATGATACCAGTAAAGAATCGGAAGAAAAGTATCGATACCAGAAAGTATCTAGTATTTTTTTAAGTATGAATATTTTTTTCTTTTTTTCGTCTAGTCTTCGTCATCTTAGACCTCTAAAGTCTAAAAAAATTATTGATTTTTGAATTTTAATAAAAATCGTTTGAGCGAATTTTGAGAAATCGAAAAAAACTGAAAAAATACATTAGTAAAGTACTAGTACTCTTTGGCTGATGTGATTGAAATTTCTCGAAATACTTGAGACATAAGGGCCGCCGGCCCTGCCCCACCCCCTTCCGCCCCCCAACCTTTCTCCCCCCTCACCCCACCACTTAATTTAACCTCCCCTCTTCTCCCCCCTTTCCCAAACCCCAATTTTTTTTCTTAATTTTTTTAATTTTTTTTGAATTTTCAAACTTTCCTCCCGTGTGCCGCCCTCTCCCCTTTCCCTGACCCAAACCCACACAATTCTTGTCCAGGAGAGAAAAATTTTTTTTTTTTTTTAAAAGAAAAAAATTTTTCCCGCCCCCGGAGGCAAATTTTTTCCCGGGGGCGCCCCCCGAAAAAAATAATTTTTTTTTTTTTTTTTTTTTTCCCCCCCCCCCAGGGTGGCCCCCCCGGGGGCCCCCAGGGGGGCCCAGGGGACGCGCCGCCACTGGACATAAGTACTTGGCTAAAGTATAAAATTTGAATATCGAGAGTTTTTTTGTTTTTGAGTAATTCCCATAACCCATATTTTTTGATATTTCACTTGAAATCAATTTATTTTATTGTGAAAAAATTTTAAATTTCAAGAAGATTGAATTCCAGTTAAAATATCAAAACATAATGTTTATGTTAATTTCTCTGAAAGAGATTTTATTGCTTTTAAATGCCCGTTTTATTGCTTTTCTGAAAATTGCCATTAAAAGGAGGCGATTCCCTTTTAGCTTGAATTTGACGTCATTTTCACAATCATTTGAATCAATTTCAACTGAAGTATCAATAAATGTGGATTAAATTAAATAGCACAATAAGGAAAGAACTCTCGATACTCAAATTTTATACTTTAACTAAGTATTCATGTCGCAAGCATGGGCAGGAATTTCATTCCAATCGACCAAATAGAACTAGTACTTTACTGATGTATCTTTTCAATTTTTTTTATTTTTCTCACAATTGGCTTTAATGATTTTGTTTAAAAGTCAATTATTTTTTAGATGCTTTTTAAAATGTAGGCTATATTCTTATTTTGTAGACAAAATTGTTTGAAGCCCACTTTACTTTTGTACTTCATAGGAAAAGTAGAAGCCATGGTAACAAAATATAATGTACGTATTTATTTAAATTTTATATCTCGAATTCTAATATATTGCCGGAAACTAAGGGCGTATATAAGGGGGGTGGGGGCCGAGGGGCCCGGGCCCTCCCCCCCCGAAATTTCCCAAACACATATACATATATAGGGATATACAGATATCAGCGCAACAAATTTTTCCGCATGATGGAAAACTTTGATTCCGCAAAAAGAAAAAATGTTCCGCAAAAATTTCGTGTGAAAAAAAATTTAGTTTCTTAAAAAAAAATTTTCCGCAGAAAAATTTTTGAGTTCGGGCCCCCCCCCCCCGAAAAAAAATTTCTATATACGCCCCTGTATATTAGGTCTCCTATAGATATAGATATTATTTCTCCCTTCCAATCATTTTATAAATTAAACTTACTTCAATTTACATTCATCTAAATTTTCAGTTTCCGAACACAATCGTTTTCTTGCTAGAATAAAATAATTTAAATTAATCAAAGGATTTATTTAAATAATGAAAAATTAATATTCACCTGATTCCAAGAAAACTTGCATTTTATCTTTAAAAGGCTGTAAGTTTTCTTCGGATGAGGCCCCGATTACTTGATCAGTCTTTTCCTGACAAACTTAGATTTTATTTTTATTATTATACCATAAACAATCACTACAATATTCATATTCTAAAATATACCTTTATTCCTCCAAAATACATTGAAAAAAATTTTAATAGTGTTGGCTTATTGGTTATTTGAAAAGGCAAAGAACCTGATGGACAAAAAATTTAAAAACTCCCCTACTTCAAAGCTCCTTAAATGAACACAAAATCTAATTATAATAATTCCTTTTTTCCCTATTATTTAGGGCCATCTTGAAATAAGGGAACCTATTCTCCCCCCTAGGAAGAAGGGTCCATAATTGTAGCTTAGTCTCACTTCTCTATTTCTATGTATTTTGGAAATGAGAATCATTTTAAGATAATAAAAAAAAAATACCTTTTAATTCTCGATTTAATTTTTCTAAGTCTACTTTTAAATCTTCAAAATTTACAGTTCCTGCTCGATCTATATCCCCTGGTTGAGGAACAGGAAGAGCTAGGTCAGGATTTAAAGGATCATCACATTTCTAAAAAAAAAATTAAAAGATTGTTTATATAAAGTAATGTGAAAGTTTTATTTTGAATAATTAATTACCTTCATGTAGGCTTTTACTATAAAATGAAGTAATGTAATAGAACTGTCCTTGCTCTTAACGTCTCGCAATTTCGCTAAAATTTCGAGGCCGAATCCATCAGCTTGTCCTCTTGTTCTATTTCCTCCGTTCATATAATTTCCCAGAGCCAAAATTATCGATAAAACTGTCTTCAGACTTTCGGAACCTGTTAAAAACTGTTGACAAATAAATATTATAATTTGTTTGAAAAAATTTAAGTTCTTTTTCCATAAAATCTCAGTTCGTACGTTCAATAATCTTTATTTCTTTTTCTTCCTTAATGCCCTTCCCTACTACAACGGCTGAATGCTTCTTCTCTGATCCCATCTATATGTGATATGCCTGCTTTTTCCCAGGGGCGCCAGAAAGAAAAAAAATAAATCCTGCTTTCTACGAAAAAAATATTTTAGGGAAGGAAATCATGCCCCTTTGTACTCTCTTATAAAATTAAATCTTTATTATAATCAGTAATATAGTTTCAGTCATTTAAACTGCGTCAGGGGTTAACGCCCGATAAGCAAGTATAACAAACAAGAGCTAAATATTTTCTTGAAAGTTATCTAGAGAATCTATTAATCTAACAAAAATAAAAATGTGTTCTTAAATTAATATATAAGACATTAATAAAAAAATTGTTTTTCTAATATCTGAAGGATATCTTTTTCTTGGCTCATAATTAAATTTAATCATCGATTGTTACCTGACACGTAGATTTGATATTATTGAGTTTATTCTCAATCACTGAAATACGATCTTCAAACTCTGCTTGGAACATGAAACAAGCTATCCTTTCAGCGAAGTTAGGGATCCCCGATAACTCGTGAAGGAACATTTCAGGTTTATCCAAAGGACCAGCAGAAGGTTTAGCTAGGTGTTCTTTGATTTGATTCAATTCTTCTTTGCTGGCTCTCTGTAAATCATAAAGTAAATATCCTCTAAATGTCTGGTGAATATTCTTTAAAGTATGAAAGGGTTTTATACTCACCACTTCATAAATTTGTCGCAAAGCTTCCACGCTTACGTTAGTTGTATCAAAATTATAAATAGCTAAAAAAAAAAAATAAATATTTTAAGGGAATAATAATAAATCTCCATAAAATGATTTAAAGTAAATTAACCATTTTCTATTTCACAGAAGTCTACATGCAAACTTTGAGCTAAAATCCCAACAGATTGAGATCGTTTACTATCTAAAATTTTAGTTGGCTGTATTTTAGTTGCTTTCTCTTCTAATTTTTTAGTTGGTTTTCGTTGTATCATTTGGCGTGAGAATAAAATTTCGAATTCGCTTAAATCTTCTATTTTAGCTTCTTCCAAATTTTCCCAAATTCCACAAGACTTAGTTTGAGCGCTAAAATTATAATAAATTATATCAATTTTCTACTAATACACATGCTTAATTTTTTTTTTTTTACCTGAATACTTCTGGAGCTGAATTTACAGCAACTGTAATTCTTGTCCAATATAAAGGCTTCATAGGAATAGGGGGATTTACTGGATCTTTCCTCAATGCTAAAACCAAAGTTAAAGGATTAGTATTTACAATAAATTCTTATATGCTATATAAAATAATTTATAACCGGACGACAAAAAACTAATTTTAATCAAATTTTTTGTATAATTTGAATAATTAGATAATTTAAATTGTTTGATAATTCATGCAGACAGATACGTAGCCAGATAAAGTAATCTACTAGACTGACACAGCCAAAATAAATTTTTTGGAGAAAAAATCAATTCCACAAAAATAATTTTAAATAAAATTTTTATATTAATATAATAGCCTATTAAACTTCTACTGAAATATATTCGTGGCTACCGACTTATCTTTCTACATTTGGAATTTTGTCAAGTCCGATTCTGTATAATAAAATGCTAATATTAACTACAATAAAAAGCAAAATACTTTAGCTAAGATCAGATCATAATTAGCAATATTTTATTTCATAAATTCTAATTTACAAAAAAAAAAACTTAATATAAAAATTATCAACACTTTATAATAGAAAATATTATTATAATGATTTTTGATACACCTTTTCAAAAGTTCTTAATGAATACTAATACATAATAAAAATATATAAAGCAGATATAGTGCAAACAAAATTAAAAGGCGAGAATAGAAAAAGCTATACATATCATGAGTTAGATAAATTCGTAAATTTTTCATTTTCTGGGAGGCTGGAGTATCATTACCAAATCATCTTCATGAGTTGGCCTTTGCGTTGCCTACTTTATAGGATTAAAAAACTTATGAATTTATTCTCTCATGATATTAAGCGCGATAGACAAGCACTATCATTTGTTTCGTCTTGAGAGAAAGAGAATTATTTGCAAGAAAACATTGCGACTCCTATGTAGGGCCGACCGAAGGGAAATATGAATACTATTTATATGAAAATGTTATTTTTTTGCTTGATTTAATTTGGCTCTCAGGCCCTCTTTTCCCTCTCTAATCTCTTAACTGTTAATATGAAACAAAAGATAGCAATGTTCTAAATTATTTTGTTACGAATAGTATATGGCAATTTTTTATTCCCAAACTTTTACTTGAACTTTCCAAATTATATAAAAAATAGTTTAGGGAGGACTTTATAACCTACTTCTCTACCTTCTAATTTAATTTTAACTTTTCTAAAAAAAAAAAATTATTGAGCGCTATATAAAAAAATAAATTTTTCCAGGCTCTCCTAATAAATAGCTCTTTATATATATTTTACCATTTAAACTCTTGAGTATTTTATGCAATACCATAAAAGAATGCTTAATAAAAGTTTATTTTTGATGATAATATGAATGAAAATATGAAACATAAAATATCAAATGTATTTGCAAATCAAGCTGGTGAAGGTGCAATAAATGCAGGTGCAACAAGTGCTTTGCCATGTTTTAAAGTGGATCTAGAGCTTACCTTGTATGACAGTTCCCGCGATCACTAAGCAGGTTCAGGTAATAGGGGAAGGGTGAAAAATCTTGGTGTCAGCATTATTAGACAAAAATCAATCGAACATTGAACATAAAACATAAATTAAATCTATTTAATAAATAAACTTAAAAATATATATATAACTAAATTATGCAATTCTAATATTATTGTGCAGCAAAGCTTTACATCTAAATGTGATGATGATATGATTTTGTCATTGAAAGTTAATTATGTTAATATCTTATGATATGTTATAATAAAAAATTATTGTAAGAGGTGCATTTCTCTCTTAGTTTTAGATTATTATTGATATAATTTAAATAGATTTTTTGAAATACACCGTAATGAAATATTAATATATTTAAATTGAACTTACTTGGCTTATTTCCCATCCATTGAGCTGTTGGAGCTGGAGGAAACGGTAGAGGGCCACCTAGTGCAGACTGTCCACTTATTCCAGGCAATGGAGGTGGTGGTGGTCCTCCCATATCAGCCATTGGAGGTGGAGGAGGACATGCCATACCTGGCATAGGAGGAGGCGGAGGACCTGTCATACCAGGCATTGGGGGTGGAGGTGGGGGACCTGCCATACCTGGCATAGGAGGAGGCGGAGGACCTGTCATACCAGGCATTGGTGGTGGAGGTGGGGGACCTGCCATACCTGGCATAGGAGGAGGCGGAGGACCTGTCATACCAGGCATTGGGGGTGGAGGTGGGGGACCTGCCATACCTGGCATAGGGGGAGGCGGAGGACCTATCATAGCAGACATTGGGGGTGGAGGTGGTGGACCAGCCATACCTGGCATAGGAGGAGGCGGAGGACCTGTCATACCAGACATTGGGGGTGGAGGTGGAGGGCCTGCCATACCTGGCATTGGAGGTGGAGGAGGACCTGCCATACCTGGCATTGGGGGTGGAGGTGGAGGGCTTACCAGACTAGGTGTAGATGCAGGACTTATTACTCCTTGCATAGATGTTGGGAGAGGAGGAGGACCTGTCACACTAGACAAGGGCTGTGGTGGGGGTGGAGAAGAATCTAATCCAGATATTGATGGTGCAATATTATGAATAGATGGTGAATGCGGCCGTGGTTCTTCATTTACTGACTTAGGCTGAGATGAATCTGCGGTAACTTGTGGCAAAGAGTTTTCAATTAAAGGAGAAGCTTTTTTGGCAATAGGCTGTTCAAGAATTAATAAATTTTTTTCTTTACTATGAGGAGTACTCGTTGATTGTTCTTTTTCATTCTTTGTTAAAATTTCTTCGTTTTCTACATTTGATACATTTAAAGAATGATTCGATAAATCTAATTTAATTTCACATTCTTTATTGTCTATTTTACCTTTCTTTAATTCTGATTGTTTTTCTAATAAATTATTCGTTGAATTAGTCTTAGGTGAAATTTCTTTTTTACAACTATTTTGAGATGAATCTTCTTCAATTAAATTCAATGGAGCATGACTATTTTGAACAATTCCCATCTCTCTATTTGGCTTAAAATTTTTATTTTCGATTTGATTTACTTGCTTTTCCTTGATTGTCTTTGTATTATTTATTTCTTTTTTTAGATATTTATAACCTGGGGATGTAATTTCACTTTTCTTTTCTTCATTTTGGACATCTTTGTTTTCCGTTTTTAAAGCCAGGACTGTTTTTTCTTTTTCGTTGGATTCCCTCTTTTCATTGTTTTCTAGAATGAATACATTTTTGGAAATTGGTGAATCAAATTCTTGAAGTGTTTTTTCGGTCAAATTCTGAAAACAATTAAGATTTAGTATGAGTTATTTTAAAATAAAATATATATTTAGAATTTATATTTATGTTTAGAAATTATATAAATACTTTATGAAGAAAATGAAGAAAATAGTACCTGGATATCTAATACTGTTTTGATTGTCTCTAATTCTTGTTTCAATCTTTTTATCATTTCCTCTAGTTCTTGGATTTTGCTATCTTTATTTTTTATTGATTGTACAACTAAAATTAATAAATTGTTTTTTCAAATTACAATCAGAAATGATGATACAATACTTTAATGTTTGATAAAACATACGCTCTGATACAGCAGATGAAAAATTAGGAGTTGTGGCTCCACTAAATCCAGGGGAAGCTAAACCATTTTTGGAGAGAATATTTTGGCCGGTTTCTTCAGTCAATTCTTGATTTTCTTGAGCGCTATTTTCTGAAAAATATATAGGCTACATAAATTATTATTTTATTTTTAATTCTGCACATTCATTAAAAGAACCTGGAGACTGGGCTTTGCTTTTTTTTTTTTATTTGACCAAGAGAGCCAATCAGAGAAGGCTTTTTGCAATCAACACTAGACTGGTCCTGTTGTTGTTTCTAATTAAGGAAAGTATTTTAATTTTCTTTTTCAATTTGGAAAGTTCAATGTGAAAAAAAATTAGAATTCATATGAAAGATGGTTTATTGCTATTCAGTCAGTTTTGTTTCATTTAATGCTAAAAAACGAAAATTCAAGCTAATTAGAAGACTTTTTTTTTATATATAAATAAATGTTATTAAAGGTAGAGCAATAAACGTTTTTCAAAAGAAATTTATGTAAATATTTTGAAATCTTTACAAGAATAGCAATGCACCTTTGTTCATATGAATTTTAGTTTTTATTAACAATAAAATTACACTGAAATAATTGGAGGTTGTAAGAGGATCATACGCAATATAATCTTCCAATTGAGAATTGAGAATAAAATTACCGAGTTTAAGGGAAATATTAAAACACTTTTAACTAGGAACAAGATCAGAGCCAGTTGGGCGAGTTTTGTATTTTTTTTTAATGTATTTTTTAAATGTTATCATCCTGCGCAAAATACCACTTAACCTCATTTTATTAGGCTATTTTATTTATGGACCACAGACCACCCTGGCTCCTTACAGACTTAATTTTGAAAATTTCCTTCAGGAATCAGGTCGAGGTCAACTTTCGAACATCTCATAATTACAGAAAAAAATATTTTTATAAATATATTTTTAAAAAATATTTTTTTTTACCTTGTAAATAACCCACAGGTGGCCAAGAAATAATATTTAATTTCCCAGGTGTAGGTGTAGTTATTACAGGCCTCTCACAATGGGCCCAAAAATACATCAAATTCGGCTGAAAAATAAACAGATTTTAATTAATTTCAAAATTTTATTCAATCACTGTGGGTTTTTACCCGAAAACTTGGTTCGAGAGGTAGATCCTTGTCAGAAATTTGTCTCAATACTCCTGCTGCCAGTAAATTATTGCACATTTGAATGACCATTGATCTGATATTGGGATCTGAAGATGCATTTTCCGAACCCAATGATGAGATGAACCAATTGATTAACATTTGACCTGGGAAAACAAGAGAGTCGCTTATCAAAATCTATTTAATGTATTTTTTTAAAATAACAGAGAAAAAAAAAACGATCCTGTTTGTTCCCCTTCTTTTAATCAGGGAAAAAATACAAATTTACAAATCGCTATTTAAATCTCAATTCATCAAAAAAACAAAAATATATTTATATTTTAACTACATTTGTAGCCCGTTAACCGTGGCTCAGCTGTAGTTTTTATTTGGGTGGAGATAGGCGGAAAAGCCCAAGGGCCACTAGTGAATGTGTGAGGTAGTGTGTGTTTGTGTGTAGTTTTTATTAAAGGAATAAATCCAATACTTTCTCCCTCTTATATATATAGGTAAGTGAAAGTAAAAATTAGAAGTTAAGTATGCTGGGATAAATATTTAAGGTTATGGTTATGGTTATACACCAGGTTGCTTTCCACATTAAAATAATTTATTTAGCAAATATTTTGGATTTCCTACTCAATCCATCCTCAGTGCATTAAATTATACATATGTGGAGCGTGTTTTAAAAGATAAAATTTTAATATGAGAAACCATTCTACAATTAGAACGGACGTTTTTTTTTTCATGTGCAAGCCACTGAGGGAAAAATTATACATGTAAGTATCTGATACAAAAAAGGAATTTTAATCAACTATATCAGATACTTACATGTATAATTTTTCCCTCAGTGGCTTGCACATGAAAAAAAACGTCCGCTCTAATTGTAGAATGGTTTCTCATATTAAAATTTTATCTTTTAAAACACGCTCCACATATGTATAATTAAATGCACTGAGGATGGATTGCCTAGGAAATCCAAAATATTTGCTAAATAAATTATTTTAATGTGGAAAGCAACTGCTGAAAGTAAAAATTGATTGTAATTATGCAAAAATTTTTTCTAAAAATTTCAGTTTGATATTTGCAATATTTGAAACAAACTTCTGGAGGATCTAGTGTTAAGTTTGTTAGAAATTATAAAGAAAAATACATAAAAATACAAAATGTATTAAACAATTTTAGTGAGTTTGTTGGTGAGCCAAAAGTTCCATGGCCTCCCGGAATTAAACACGGGATCTCCAGCCTATTCAGGGGATCGTAATGCTTTCCTTTGCACTAGGCCACCGAACCAACCACACCAACAAATACACTTAATTCAGTTGGCTATTGTCGAGAAAATGAAAAGGAAAGCACATCGATGCCCCGGATAGACTGGAGATCCCAGGTTCGATTTCTGGGGGCCACCAACAAACATAGTCACAAAAATTATTAAATATTCCAAAACATTTTGGCTAAGCGCAGGGCGTTTCCAGTATGCTGTTTTTTTCTGTCAAAATACATGTACATCGTCACTGTAGTTATAATCAAGGGCGGATCCAGAGGTGTTTCTCGGGGGGGGGGGTAATCTGGTGTGACTCGTCGCACAGCACACTATTTTTTCTTAATTTCGGTAATTTAAAGGCGCATTTTGTACTTGTTTGCCAGAATATAAATACAAATCAAATTTTTAAGTATTAATTTTTAAAATTTTACATTAAAAATAAATTTTTTTCCGAAAAAAAGTACTTTTTTTTTCAAATCTCGGAGGGGGGGGGGTAATTACCCCCTTTACCCCCCTCCCTTGTATCCGCCCTTGGTTATAATCAAATAAAAAGTAGCTTGCATGCAAGATACTTTATCAAATATTTGAAATGTACAATTGTACGTGTACTTAATTATAAGGTTAATACCTGACAGGTGAATGCAGGTGATGCAGTGGGGGAGGAGGAAATTCTCTTAGGCTTTAGAATTCCAAACAAATTATTGCTCTCCAAAAAATTCAAAAAACTCAAATAAATTATATTTTTTATTTTAATATTTCTATGAGAAAAAGTAAAAAGAGGTCAAATAAATTTAGCATTAAACCTATTTTCTATTTCAATGATTAATTTTTTTTATTCTTATGCTTCAGAATTCATCTTAGTCGAACTTTACTCCTGTGAGCATAATTGGAGCCTGTTATGCATTAGTGTGTCAAGCGCCAAAAAATTAAAAATTGAGTTAAGCACGGAATATTGTTTCAAATGCTATAATTAATAGTATTTTTATGAAATATGTCCTAAAAAAATTTAATTTAATAGGATCTCAAACCAGGTGATTCCATCTACCTAAACCTGGAATCTGTGTGAAGCTTAGATATAAAAAATTTATATTTAATGTTACTTGCACAATTGACAAAAAAAATGATATATGGACCCTGTTATGCAATGGTGTGTCAAAGACCAAAAAATTCAAAATTGAGTTAAGCACGGAATATTGTTTCAAATGCTATAATTAATAATATTCTTTATGAAATATGTCCTAAAAAAATTTATATTTAATGTTACTTGCACAATTGACAAGAAAAATTATATATAATCCAATGTAAACAAAAAACTTTATTGTTGATTTTCTCAAAACTCGATGTTTGGTCTTTGACACACCATTGCATAACAGGGTCCATATAATCCAATGAAAACGAAAAAGTTTTATGTTAATTTTCTCAAATCTCGGTAGCTGGCGCTTTTTTAATTTCTCGTACCCTATATATGAAATATATAGAGAGAGAAAGTATTGCGATCATGTCAAAAATTCGATGTCGAGATTTTGATGGATATACATGTTTTGAGGTCCCCTGAGTCCAAAAAAGTGGGTCCCGCAAATTGGTCTGTGTGTGTGTGTGTGTGTGCTGTGTGTGTGTGTGGACAGATTTTTAGCATGAAGGAGTTGAGCTACCGGATTGAAATTTTATATTTAACTTAGGTACCTTTGAAGAATCTCAAAATAAGCTTTTTGAACAAAATCGGCCAAAAAGTACTAGTACTTTACTGATGTACTTTTTCAGTTTTTTTCGATTTTCTCAAAATTCCCTCCAAGGATTTTTTTTTAAATTCATAAATGAACTATTTTTTAGATGCTCTTTAAAATGTATATTCTCATTTTGCCGTTGAAATCTTCTGAAGACCACTTTACTCTTGTTCTTCATAGGAAAGATAGAAATGGTTGCCATGGTAACGGAATTTAAATCTTTTTCTTTTTATTAGATTAAAAATCAATTATTATTTAAATTCCCATTTTTTTTTTTTTAAATTTATTTGTGTCTTTAATTGTTTCAAAGAAAACATATATGTCTCTCTGTCACTTGCAAACATTATCGTCTGTCTCTACTCTTTTTATTAAATTCCCTTTCCACCTTATCTTCGCATTTGGACCAATGTTAATTTCCTATAGGGATTTGTATGTTAATTTCGATTCAAAAGGGGGTCCCCTTTGGAACTTTTTAGGCATTTAAAATTTTTTTTTCCAATTCTTATGAAATTTTGTATTTATTTACGATTCTATATTGTGTATAAAATGTCCAAATATGAGATTAAAATTTTGAAAAATAACCATAGTTTATTTGAAGCAGTCAACATTTAAAATGCAAGTTTGAAACTAAGGTGCTATCGGAAACTAAATATATCTCGACACAAAAAATCTGGTGTGACCAGCACGGTGCACAACTTTCTCTTACCGAAGGGTAAGAGAAAGTTGTGTGCTGTGCGCCAGTCACACCAGATTTTTTTTTTTTTTTTTTAAACACACTTTTTCTCATTCACACTCACACTCACACAGTCTTTTCGGCAACTCAGGCCATATAAGACATTTACGATATCCGTTATTGATAAATATACATATATGGGGTCCAGGCATTCTTATTTAAGCCATTTGGTATCCAAGTGGCAAATAAAATCATCGGACTGCCTGGGGTCCGAACCCGCGACGTTTGGTATATGAGGTTAGCACGCTAACCTCTACGCCATGCCCCGAGGGCGGTAGCTGGCGCTTGACACACTAATGCCTAACAGGGTCCAATTAATCTTCCTTCTAGAGATGCCAATTATAAAATGAGAGTTAACAAATTTTTTATTTATTTTCTCTTAAACTAGTTCCTTTAAAATATTGTAATGCTACTCAAAATATTATCGGCATTTTTATTAAGCTCTATGTTTAGCTTGAAATTTATACATGTATATTCGATGGTAGCGGAAATAATTGAATCCCCCCTCTATCCTCTTACAAGTTGAAACAAAGAGGAACGGATATGGAAGCCAAGAACCGTGAAAATTTATCTGAATGAATGAATGCTTTAAAAATATTTTTATATTTTCTTTGTTTGTATGAAAAAAGAACAAGCTTTGAAAGGTTATCTCCTTAAATATCGAAAAAGAAAATAATAAAATACCTTTGCGAGAAATAATGAAATATGATTAAAATTTAATAAAGGAATATATACCTAATGGTTCTTATAAAAAGAAACAAAAATATAATTTTTAAGTTAATTCTTTTGGGTTATATATGATCATAATCACTTTGAAATCTTTTCTTTCAATAATATAAAATCAAGGGCGGGTACAAGGGGGGGGTAAAGGGGGTAATTACCCCCCCTCCGAGATTCAAAAAAATACCTTTTTTTCGCAAAAAAATTTATTTTTAATGTAAAATTTTTAAAATTAATACTTAAAAATTTGATGTGTATTTATATTCTGGCAAACAAGTACAGAATGCGCTTTTAAATTACCGAAATTAAAAAAAAATAGTGTGCTGTGCGACGAGTCACACCAGATTACCCCCCCCCCCCCGAGAAACACCTCTGGATCCGCCCTTGTATAAAATGTACTGTAAATTAGCGTTATTGGAATTGGATACAGCAGATAAAATAAAATAAGAATCTGGTGTGACCGCCGCACAGCACACAACTTTCTCTTACCCTTCGGTGCTGTCACACCAGATTTTTTGTGTCGAGATGTATTTATGTAAGTTTTTTTTACCTCTTTCAACATCTACTCTATAGCCATACATCCCCCTGTTACATAAATATATTTAGTTTCCCATAGCACCTTAGTACAAACTCGTTTTATAAACCAAATTTTACTAAATTTTATGCTCTACAACTTTTTATTGATGTATGATGCTCGAAATATTCTTACTTTACGAGATATAAAACAAAATAAAAAGTGAAAAAACTTTGAGATTTTTGCACCCATTCCTCTCCCGTTCCCCAAATCAGCACCGGATACTCGAAGTCAAAAACTTAGGATAGACACCCTAGAGTACCCCCAAATAACCTGTAAAAATTTCTCAACACATTATTAATAAATAAATATTGTCCATATGTTCGGTGTTCATATTATTTTGTCTGTCCCCTGTATTTCTCTTTATAATTTTTCGAGGGGATGGGGGACGGGGGACGAGGGACCGGGGGGGGGTGGACCCCATATCTTTCCGTGAAATCTGCTTTTGAACTCTTGTTATTTTTTAAAACAATTTCTCCAACTCAAGAAATTCTATCAATCAATTTCTTTTTATTTAATTAATATTCTACACATTTTTTAAGATTAAAAAAAATTTATAATTAATTTTATTCATTTCATGAAAAAAGCACCCAGTTATTTGAGATACAAATTTAGAGACCACTACTTACTCTTAGCACTTAGAGGAATCTCTAAAATTTCCAATTTAACAAAGGCGATTAAGAAAAGAGCTTCAAATTCGGTTTATGTCTGGGGCTTTCAAGGTCAAATCGAACGATAAGAGTTTTATAATTTTTAATTAATAAAAGTATCGCAACACTCGCGTGTATAGAGAAAAGAGAAAAGACCTGTGAACATGAAGAGCATGATGTAGGCGCTGATCGAAATCAAATCGAAGCACATTGAATGCTCCTCAGGTGTGGTCAATTTGGTGTGTCCACTCAGTAACTACATATCCATAGATCACTTTTATATTTTTCACTGGATCTCGTGTATTGCAAGTTAGAAATTAACGGGTCCGCCTCCGCTTTAACAAGTTTCTATCTTTGAAGAGTCAATTCAGGATTTATTCATTCCTACACAAACGGGCACCTACTAAGGACACTTCAAAAGAAACGCCTTTCATTTGCATATATCAAATCTGTTTTGACAATATATGCAAGATGTCTTTAAATTTGACATCCCAAAAAAAGTGAGACAATCCCACTTACTATATAGTGACCCAGGAAGAATAGATTTAATTAGTACTTATGTAGGCCTATATTAATACTTTTATTAATACATATATGGGATTTTTTACTCACTAGTCTTCGTGAATGTTACATACCTTGATGGATTCTAAAGATAAAAGCCAAAATTATCAAAGCCCGACGTGTTTCCACTTGAATTACATGCATTGCGGGTTTACTGATCAATTCCAAATAATTTATCGCCGAATTCTTTTCCTTTTTCCATCTAAGAGAAGTTTATTTTTTATAAACAAACATTTTTTATATAAATTTGGCTTATTTTAATCAAATTTTATTTGCAAATTCTTTCCTACCCTTGCAAAATGTTATATTTTTAAAAATGAGGTGAAAAGCAACGCACACTAAAATATTAATACATACGTACATGGATAGGGCTGCAAGTGGATCAGGGCGCCAACATAAGGGGGCAAGGCTTTACAAGATTATTTTTTTAAATAAAATGTACGATAATGTCAAAATAAATAAGCTAGTAAAAAAATATATTAAAAACAGGTGCATGAATGAGACTTTAATTATTGTATTTTATATAAATCATAGACTTACAAACAAATAAATAACAAAAGATTTTTTTATTGTCCTCATTTTAATTGCGATGGTGGGCTTGAGGGCCGTGAAAGATGAAATAAAATTTTTTATTTCTTATCGCATTTAAGTTTTCAAATTGATAATACCTGTATAAATAATAATGTTGTTATTTATTATTTTTATTTAGTATACATGCCAATTTGAGTAAAAAATTTGACAAAGGGGGCGAAACGGTGACGACAAGAAGAAATAAAAAATTGTTATTTCATCCTTGGCTGCCTCAAACTCTACCATCCCAAGAAATGATTTTCATAATTTCTTTTTTTATTGTTATGAATTTTAAATTTATATTATTTAAAAATATTGAATTGGAAAAAACAACGCACACAGAGCTCTTCTCACACGCAAAAAGATGCCTCTTTCAATATTGTTCAAATATTTTATATACTCTGAGTATGTATTACACACACCTATGTGTGTTTTTTAGAACCTTTGGTCCCGAAGAAGGTCCGAAAGGTCGACCAAAAGAATTTAAATATTTTTTTATTTTCCTGGCTGCTCATCCTAAAACTTCTGCCAAGGATCCATCTTAATAAGAAAAGTCTCTTGGCATCTCTAGCCTATTTTATACATCTTATCTACTTATCTATTATATATACTAGAGTCTATTTTTAAATCTTTAAAAATTCTGTTATATTAATTTTCACATTGCATCATTGAATTTCTTTTCATGCAAATCAACCACATTCGTCTGTATAGAGTATTTCTTGCCCTGCTTCCGTTTTTTTTTTTTTTATCTATGATTACTTTTTTATTCTCTTCCGAGTTAGATTGATGGATAGGCTAAAATTGTAGATCTGTAACTTTCGAAATTCCTAAATCGCAAATAATATTTTACCTAAGACAATTTTTCAAAAATGTTAAAATTTATAATTTTTTGTCATATTTTGTAAATTTTTTTTTTTTTTTTTTTTAAAACTGAATAGGCCTACTTTTTGAGATAATCAATCTTTTTTTTAGAGTATTTCGCTCAGGGGCCCACATCTTGGGGGCACGTGGATGGCGACCACGAGATGGGACAGGCCTTCAATTCTTTGTATGTCTGTCTCTTCCTCTCTCTTTCAACAGGCGTCAGACCGTGCGACGGGCCGGCCTGCCCTATTTCTTCCGGTCCCAAAACGCATGATGGGGTTGGAGGGGAAAAGTGAGGTCCGCCGACCCCGCATTGCGGGAATAAGGCGAGGACAGAAGAAGAAGAAGGAGCTTTTTTAGAGTATATGAAAAAGTCAAGGGAAGTTCACTCAAAATTTATTTTCAAATATATATTGTTACTTGAATTCTTAATTTGCGAATAAAATTTGTAAAATGCCAAATTAAATAATATCCATCTGATTATAAGAATAAAACAATTTTCGATACCGACCTGGAGGGAGAAATCTCTCCCCCATACCCATTATAACGTCGACCCCCAAAATGGGAGCCTTCTATTTGCGTAACGATACACATATATCACGTCTTTCACTTGTAAAAAAAAACCAACTGTTTCATTCTAATGATACTAATTAAGAAACTTTCATAATCTTATCTATCATTTATCTGAGACAAGATAAGATTTTACATTTGTAAACAGTTTTTGAAAGAGGCTAATAAAAAAAAAAAACAAAAAAAAAAAAACATTAATTTGGCTAAAAAGCATCAAAGAAGTTGTGGTGGCAAGTTGGCAAGGCCATTTCAAAATATTTGTATGAGATTTATTTGATTTTAATATTTAAATCTCGTCTGGTGCAACCGTCACACCAGATTTTTACAAAGGAAAATATTTTTATATAATTAAAATGAAGAAATGATATAATAGTCAAAAATTATATCTCACAAAAAAAAAAAGTCAAGAAATAAAAAAAACTATTTAAAAATATATAGTAAATAATTGAGGGCCAGATCGATTTTTGTTGCCTTCTTTGAAACGTTGCACTTCGATAATTAGGCCTATATTTCAATTTGTTTTTTAGAACATAAGACTCATCAACCAACAAATTTTATTTGTTGAGTTTAATATACTAGTATTTACTCGTAATTCTCAGGCTAATTAAATTTACTAATAACGTAGCATAAAATAATAGTATTTTGATATGAATCATTATTATCATTTATTTGACCTTCGATTTAATTATGCATAATTTTAGTAAGATGTCAATTTTTATAGAAAAAATCTTATAGTACCAGTTTGTCAAGAAGGAAATTTGATATTCCTTTATTTATTGGAGATCCCAAGAGGGGCAAGGGGGGGGGAGAGATTTAAAACTAATGGAAACAATAGGCCACTCCATTCACCTTACTTTTCACAAATTTTTTTTCACGAATGTGTTTATTGAAGCTTTTCTAGTTGTAATTATGGGAGTTTTTAATTATATAATTCCAATATTTATTAATTCATATAATATATTAAATATTATATATGTTATTTCTTATTTATTTTTTAATTATAGATCACAATTTGTTGTTAATTATTTATTAAAAATATTAATACTGTACAACAATTCAACTGCTTATTCTGCAGCCGTTATCAGTTCACTTGAGGCGGATCAAGTGCACAGTACTTGATAACGGCGGTAGAATAAGAGTTCAAACGTTATACAATATTTATATTTTTAATAAATAATTAATAACAAAATGTGATCTATAATTAAAAATTCCCATAATAAAAATTTTTTATTTTCCCCTATACTATTGTGAAATTGGCTGAGAAACGTAAAAACAATTTACAATTCTTTAATAATAAATCGCAAAGCTTGCCTTCAAACTTGTCGTATATGTTGACGTCAAGCTTTTCTGGGCGACTTGAATACTTCTGCTGTGCGTTCAGATTTCTCTCAGATGCCGCATCTAGAGTTAGACTTGCTACCTTTCGAAGTACATTCGACTCTAGAGGACTCTCCGGGACCGACGAATGCCTTCGTGTCGATTCTCGTTCAGTTCCTGTCAAAAAAGCATTTAAAAATTATTATTAAATTGATACCGGCGACTGGATTGTAGGCACTAGTTTAAACAGATTAATATGTATAGGGAATATATTGTCAAGCTTAGGCGTTTCAAATTAATAATTTGTATAAACTTCTGAAGATGACACACCTAGTGTCCAAGTTAATAAAACAATTTGAAACACCTAACCTTGTGTTTAATTTATATTCCTTAAAAATTATTAATTTAATATTAATAATATCTCTAGCGTCTGGAAATTAGGCAAAAGAAGGATGAATCCACAAGTATGATATTTGTAAGAATCACAAGTGGTAAAGCCCCCCTTCGGCTGGCCTTACCACTTCCTGTAACTCTGGCCAATCAGCGAGAGAACAGGCACATACACACAGGGACAGGAAGTCAGCGGCTAGCGCTTTATATATAGTAATGATCTTATTATTATATAATTATTTTAAAGTCTTTAAGTTTCTAATTAAATGATTTGAGGAAATATCTATGAGAGATACTTAAAAAAATGTCAAGCATCTCTTATGGTTTTTTTACGGAAAATTTCTAAATATGGTCATAAGTTTTATATAAATTTTCAATGTATTTAATATGTATTTATGGGCTTTCTTGTTATTATTAAATTATCTTAGTGGTTGGCTTGAATTAATTTGACTTATAAAGTGTGAGCGACTTTTATCTTTGATCGAATTCGCAATAGCTCGTAAGCCTAGTATAGCGCGCTTGCTATTTTACATTTTTTGTTTTAATTTCTTCCCAAAATCATGATTTAAAGGTTGGCAAAAGGCAAGTTAATATTTGTATTTATAAATGCAAAATTTGACACACGGAGAAAAAAATTTGATAACAAATTATAAGTATAAATTAAATTTTTTTTTTACTCCTTGCCGCGCCACAAATAAATTTTCATTAAAAACCCATTTGAACACTCGAAAAATGTTAAGCTATTGGCAACAAAAAAACATTGGGAGAAAAAAGTGCAAAGTACTTTTTGTTAAGAAATGCATTAAAAAAATATAATTTGAATAAAAAATTCCATTAAATCGAACCACTCAAATCATAGAGGGAGGAAATGCAGTGGCGGATCAAAGTGACAGGGAGGAAGAGCTCTCACGTCCACATAAATAAAACTAATTACCCCCTCCCATATACCTTCATTATATGCAGGGGCGCCGGAACGAATTTGAATCAGGGGGGGGGGCAAAAATTTTTTTTTAGAAAATTAAATTAATTTAATATGTTCAAATAGTATAAAACAAAAACAAATCTACTATAAAGCTTTAAAAATTTTCACAATTTTAATAAAATTAAAATTTTAAAAATTTTCTAGTGATTTTATCAAAAATTTTTTTAGGCTATATTTATACTTTATACTTTATTTGAAGGAAATAAATATTTTTAATTTTCTTCTTTTAATTCAATATAAAATGTTTTTTAGAAATTAGAAATACAATAGGGTCTATATAAAATATTTTGGAAAAAAATGAATTTCTTACTCTTAATTTTTTTTAATTTAGAAGATTTTATTTTTCAAAAGTAAAAATGTATCATTTAAAAAAAAAAAGAAATAAAAGAAGACATATTGCCCCCCTCTGCCCCCTCCTATAGGATGCCAGGGGGGGGCAATGTACCCTTGCCCACCCCCCAGTTCCGGCGCCTATGATTATATGCCAGTTACACCAACAAAAGATTGTATATTTATTTTAATTAGAATATAATATATTTATTCAGTATTTTTATTTCAGTGTGAATGCTTTTCTATTTTCTTAAAACAATATAAAAATTTGTTAGGAGAAACTATTTGACCCTGAAATATCAAAAACGAAATAAAATTCAAAAAAAAAAATTATATTTTTTTTATATATCAAATATTGGATTGAAAAAGTAGGTGAGAGTTGGTGAGAATATTTGTTTTGGGAGGAGATGCGAATGAAAGATCTCAGTTCGGAGGGGCCCTGGGTCGTTGGCCCCCTTCCCCTTCCCCTTCCCCTTCTCTACTCTTTAGTCCCCCAGGCTCAAAGTTCACTAGCATGCGAATATATATACAAGTTCAATGTCAGTATGATCTTTACGCTTATTCGAACTAGTTTTTTTTTTTTTTTTTTTTTTTTTTTTTTTTAATAGAATGTAATTTTTTCTAATTATCAAATAATAATAAAGGAAATATTTTTAGAAAGGGAATTTTACAAACAAATAAAAATTGGGTAGCAGCTCGTGTAAAGAAAGAGGATTCAGCCAATAATGAGTATATTGTTCAAATATTTATATAAAAATAGAGTGGTCAATGATAATAATACAACGCTTGGGTATATTTTGTTGAGTGAATATAAATTTAGAATAGTAGCCTACCCACAAGCCATCAAACCATACCTAGCAAAAATACACGTGCGTTGTATTATTAATAGAGACCGGACAAAAAAGCATAAAAAAATGGAAAATAAGTGCTTAAAAAAGCATAAAAATCTTGAATAAAAAGTTGTTAAATAAGCATAAAAGTTGAAAAAAAGCATCTCATAAGCAACTTCTACTCATACCAATGGCTGATACAAAGGGGGGGGGGTAAAGGATGTAATTACCAGCCCCACTTTTGTTTTTGCAGAACCAAAGTTTTCTACCCTGCGGAAAATTTGTTTTTTACATTTTTTCGCACTGCGGGGCCGATCAAACATTTCGGGGCGGGGGGGGGGGGGGCTCGCCCCCCTCCCCTTATAAACGCCCCTTGTGTATGCGTGTGTGAATGGGAAAAAGTGTGTTTTTTAATAAAAAAAAAATATAAATATTCGTAAAATAAGTTCAAATAAGCACTAAAGGGAAAAAAAGCATAAAAACTCAAAAAAAGCAAAAAAAGCATAAAAAATGCAATCTCAATACACTTAGTTTTTCGTAATTCGTGTAGAAATTAAATATCTAATGGTTGCTTATAAAATTCAGCAATAAGCATTTTGCTTAAAATCCGGTCTCTAATTATTATCAATGACAACTCTATTTTTATATAAATATTTGAATATTTGCTTTTTGAGGGTGCACATGTGATCAAACCTCTGACCAAATTCTCTGAGCTTGGGCACAGGACCATATAATTTTGTATAAAGCAAATAAATTTTATTATTGACGAGTCCTGGCTTGATCGCATGTGCACTTGCACTATGTGTATAATTCCCAATAACTGAAGATGACCAAATAAATTCAGGTCGAAACGTCTTATTCTGGGAGTTTTATTAACCTGGACAACCCCAATTTGGCTGATATCTCCAATTCTCCACTACATATTTGAATATTTGAAGGCTGAGGATGGCAGGGTGGATCCTTGCCGAAATGTTCCATTCAAGAGTGTTTATAATTATTAAATAGAGGCTCCGCTCAATTATTATTATTTTCTTTCCAAGTAAAAACTTTTTCCCGGAAAATAATATAAACATCTTTCTCATCAGAGAATAATTTATCAAATTTAAAAAAAGACAAATTTTTTTAAAATATTATATATTCTCCATATCAACATGGATGAATGACTAATAAAACATGTGATCTATGATATATTCATTTAAAAATAAAACAGTTGTTATTTTAATTACAAATGAGTTTATCGGAAATTGGTTTGTAATGATATGCATTTCTTTATATGGTTAAATCTATACTTGACCTTTTTTAATAGATTAGATAGAACTCAAAAAGTGTATCTACCACCAAGCACTTATTGAAAAAATGACCATTTAATATTTATTCATTTCTGTTATTTTCTAAAATGCTGGTTGTGTCATTTTGAGAAATGTCAAAATCGTGACAAGGAGTAGATCTATAGCTTAAGAGCCTCCGCATTGAATCTGACGATTTACATAAGATAAGCGAGAAAATCTTGTCACCTGTAATGAAACTGGCATCTGTGATTGGTGTGGGTCCAAGTTCCACTTTGCGATGCCGGACAATCGTAAAGGGACGAGGACTTGCTGACGACGTTGATGGCACCATCGTCTGCGATGACGAATCACCGCCGTTCGACTGAGAAGCTTCAAGTCGAGAACGGTCGTCGTCGACGTCCACGACCAGAGTGATCTCGTCAAGTTCCGTGGTTGACGCACACGTGGAGATGGTATGTGAATCCTCCTCTTTGATCGTCTTCTCACTAGCTGTCGTAATAACCATTTCATCAAGCTTTTTTGCCGCTAAACCTTGCGGGGTCAACGGATCGGTGAACACTGAATCCGATGATGACTCCCTGCTTGGGGTAGTGGCCACAGCCTCTGCTGAAGGAGGCTCGTTGTTGATGGTCAGTTTCTTGACGTGTCTCCACGAATCGGTTACTAGATAAGTTGTGGTGGTCTGTTGGCCAGCTGGGCAAGCACTGATGCCAGACCCGTTAGATGGAGCCAACGGAGCGTGGCGGGATGCGCTCTCGAGCGAAACGGGTTTCGTCGATGATGACGACGGTCCAGGCTCAGGTGTTGGTGGTGGGTTTTTACCTTTGCCTGCTTTTTTGTTGGCCTTCTTCAATTTGGCAGGACTCTTACCCCCCGATTTCACCTTGCCCTCAGATCCTTGAAGATTACCCATATTGGTGGTAAAATCCTTTAAATTGACACAAGCAAGAAGACGAGGATCGGATAATAACCACTCATTTAAAAAATCTTCGTAAGCGTCAGGTCGGGAGGCGCCATGGTGAACAGTGGCGCCGGAGACACCTCCCTTGGAGTTTGCATCCCCCACAAACGCCATCTAAGCACGAGAGTATTCAATACACCACGATCAATACAAGGGTTTGTAACCGCGTTCTATTCAAAGTTTAACAGCGTTCTAATCGAACCTCACGGCAGCGAGGCTCACACCTAACTAAATAGACACGAAGAAATATGCAGAAATTGCCGGCAGATAAGAATCATGGGAAACAAAATAAAGAAACAAAGAAAATAACTAGTGCACGACTCAAAATAAATATTTAAAGAACGCTAAACTAAAAGCAAATGATGCAACGAACTTTAGTAATTTTATAATTACAGTAACAAAGAAATTAAACTATCTTAGATAATACAAAATGATCTGGAATAATAAATATATTAACGACTTGAGATCTATTATTAATTAGACCTTGGAATGGTGTTGTTAATTTAATTATTAAATTCATACCTACCATTTCACATTCTTATAAACAATTGAAATTTTTATTTATTTTGTAATGAAATAAATAATAATTTAATCTTATCGGAACAGATTATCTGGCAAAAAAATTGAACTTCTACAATATTATATGCCCTTAATATTTCACTTAAATTTTATTATAAATCACCACACCGTGAAAGTTGGGCTCTTTCAATCATTTATATCAATTTAATAATTATTTTTTAGATCATATTAGCTGCTTGTGATTTTATGGCTTGTGGAGAAACAAATTAATTAAAAAAACTTTAAATCTAGCCATTAATTAATTAGGACTTGTAATAATTTTAACACATTATTTATATCCTATTTATTTACTAATTCAAATCTATTTTTATGATATTAATATTTAGTCGATTTATAAAATTGAATAACAAATTAAAACATTTCGATTAAATTATATAAAGATATTTTTGAATTATAATTTTTCTTTTTTCTTTTAGCCCTTGGCTAATAGCTCAGAAATAGAGCATTAACTTCTGGTGCAAGGTCAAGGGTTCGCATCCCGTCCCAGGCAAAAAAATGTATTTCAATTAAGTTGGATACCAATTAATTGGAACAAATAGAGACGGGGTCTAAAAGGCCTCAGATGCTCAAAAAGATCTTAATCAAATAAAAAAAAATAAAGGGTCGGACTAAGCCGAGCCGAGCGCACAACTTTGTCCACCCACTACTCAAGTAAAAAATATTTGTCCCCCCTAGAGCCCCCCTGATGGTCCGATGTTATACATATTATATATCATTTTACTAGGGAGGAAGTCTAGTTTCTGAATATATAAAAAAAATTATAGGTTATGTAAGAAAAAAATTTTTGCCCCCCCCTAGAGTCCCCTCTAATGGGCAGATGTTTACCAAAATCTTTTCAGTTCTTGGCCTCTACCCCTAGTTTATGGGTGCAAAATTTCAAAACAATTGAATGAATAGTTTTTGAGATTTCGTTGACAAATAAATTACCGCACACAGACACACACACACACCAAGGGTGCCTCGAGATATTTAGAAAAACTAAAAATAAAAATAAAGCGGCGGAAAAAATAAAGTTTGGCAAAAATTTAGCTTTGCTAAAAAGAGGTCAAATGATTTTCACGCAAGGGAAAATAATTTTCCGCAGGGCGGCAAAAATTGCGTTTTGCTAGGGAAAAAAGGAAGGGTGCCCCTAGCGTGTGATGTTATTCTCAACGCACCTTTGGGGTGCCGTGGACTTCGAAAGGTTGGGAAACACTGGCCTAAATGTTATTTGTAGGATATTTGATTTGAATTTGAAAAAAGCGCTACTGACTGGTTTCCCGAGACATCGCTAGATGACTCCGCATGCCATGTTAAAGAAGAGATTCCATAATATTTCAGTTATGCTGTATAACAGTATTAAACAGTTTAAAGAATTTCGACTGTGTCGATTAATTTAACGGAGAGATTTTAAATATATATTTAAAGTATTCAACTGGAATATAAAAAAGTAAAAATACACGTAATTTTATTTAATATGGACGTAGTCGCCAATAAAATTATACATATAATAAATATAATAAATCACTTTTAGGAAGCTATGTGAATTGTACCTCCCTCCTCCTTCTTCTTCTTCTTCTTCCAATTGCTTGGACGATAGTCCGTTTTCGTTTTTAGTTGCGTCCTATAGATTCTAGGCCATATCTTTTAAGAAGAGGAAATTTTAGAGTTGAACTTATGTTTGTTTGTGAAGGCCTATATCTCGGCCCCTGGACCCGATCCAGGACTTCCTACTTTGCGCTGGACCCTGCCTTTATCCTAAGTCACCGGCCCAATTAAATAATTGACAAATAGATCAATGACTGATGTGGTTAGCTTTCTGATTGGTTAGATTTCTTTCTTAGCAATAACAGTTGAGCAGCTATAGCTCTACATCCCCTTACAAAAGATAAAAATCTGGTGTGAATGGCGCACAGCCCACAACTTTATCTTACCCATCGGTAAGAGAAAGTTGTGCACCGTGCTGTCACACCAGATTTTTTGTGTCGAGGTATATTTAGTTTCCAATAGCAAATTAGTTTCAAACTTTACCACTTCCAATTCATAAGTAAAAAGTAAAAAAAGTCAATTAATTCTAAGTTTCCATAGCCTGTGTACAGGGCCGCAGACAGGAGGGGGGGGGGCAGGGGGGGCTATATCCCCGGGGCCTGGGTCCTCTGAGGGGGCCCGGGCCCTTTGCGTTCCAACCTTAAAATTCTAATAAAAAATAATTTCAATGGTTATTAAAAAAAAAATCATTTTCTTGAAATTTTTTTTCCTGAGGGGCCCGGGCCCTTTAAGCTCAAAGCAAGTTTGATATTTTTCCCGTCTCAGGATAGCTGAAAACGCAGATTTCAGTGTCTAATTTTCAAAAAATTTTCCATAACCCCAGACCCCCCGGAAGTCCTCTGTCAAGGTCTGGCCTCAATACCTTATGGTAACCCTATGTTTAGGAAATTTTGAAAAATTTTGAAATAACATTTTTATTTAAATAAATATTGTAAGCTATGTACAATCGTTTCAAAAATTGTGTCAAAATTGTTAGCACAATACCCTTTAACATACTAAAAAAAATTAAGGGTGGGGGGCCTTTATTATTATGTAGCCCCGGGGCCCGTCAAGTCTGTCTGCGGCCCTGCCTGTGTGTATTTTATAATGTTGAGAATGCTAAATAAATACAAAATTTCATATGAATTGGAAAATTTTTTTTTTTAATGTGTAAAAAGTTCCAAAGGGAATCGAAATTAACATGCAAATCTCCATAGAGATTTAACATTGGCTCTATGCAAGGGCGGATACAAGGGGGGGGGTAAAGGGGTAATTACCCCCTGAAATTTGAAAAAAAACAAACTATTTTTTCGAAAAAAATTTATTTTTATTGTAAGATTTTAAAAATTAATTACTTAAAAATTTTTTTAATAGGGCCGGTGACAGGATAAAGGCAGGGTCCGGCGCAAAGTAGGAAGTCCTGGATCGGGTCCAGGGGCCGAGATATAGGCCTTCACAAACAAACATAAACTCAACTCTAAAATTTCCTCTTCTTAAAAGATATGGCCTAGAATCTATAGGACGCAACTAAAAACGAAAACGGACTATCGTCCAAGCAATTGGAAGAAGAAGAAGGAGGGGAGGGAGATACAATTCACATAGCTTCCTAAAAGTGATTTATTATATTTATTATATGTATAATTTTATTGGCGACTACGTCCATATTAAATAAAATTACGTGTATTTTTACTTTTTTATGCTGGTAACGAGTTACCCCAACTCAGGCTGCCATTTCTTTCATTTTATATCAGTTTTTACTCTTTCTCTACTCTTTCGTGTCAAGGCTGTTCGGACTTGATATCTTATTTCTAAATTAAAATATATCAATGAAATAAATTTATTAGAAAAAAATACCGGAAATTACTTTAATCATATACTAATTTTTAATAAAATTTACATAACCTATTATTTATTTATTTATACAGATTTTTTTTTATAAATTAAATATACGATATCTAGAATGTTCAAAACAGAGCAAAACAAATTTTGATAAAAGGTCATCTTGTTTTATTGCCAAGGATAAGAATTCAATCAATAAAAAAGTGACATGACTAAATCATGGAAAGTTGTTGGCTCAGAGCGATTTATCTTCAACTGTGAAAGACATGTCCAGGACAGAAAAGACTCGAGAAAAACAACAAACACTTTATTTAATCAAAAGATAGTTAACGATTTTTAAATTTATTTTCACAAAGTAAAAGCAATGTAGTTTGCTATAGCAATAGAAAAGTATAGGCTACTACTCTCCTGGAAAGAAATATTAAATAAAATTATTCTCTAAGTTCGCGCCTCTCCTAAAAATTGAAAATTAATAATCTTTTTAATTCGATGTTCTGATTAAAGTATAATCGGAATAAATGCCAAGTTGCTGAACGGGCTCGAAAATTAAAATAAATTCATTAATAGATCATTCAAAAGTTCATAGTTGGTGAATTATTATGATTATAAGGAAAAGATTAACATCAGTCAGGGAGGTAGAATTTTTTCGGGGGCGGGGCTCATATTTTCAAAGATCCTCCTCCCCCCATACCCAAAAGTATTTTTAAAACTACGTATACCTGAGCCCTGAGGGGCCCGGGCCCTCTCACAGACAAAAGTTTTTTTTTTTTAATTCTTATAGGCCTATATATTTTTTTTTGCTACTTTTACTTTTATTTATGCGATGCTCTTTCTCAAACAAAAATATTAAAATATATGGGGGGGGGGGGCGCCTACGGTCCTGGCATCGGCCCAGTGTAATGTTCTCTAAAATGGGCTGGACCAGTTAAATGGAAAGAACTCTTTCGTCAACAACTGTAATTTAGTTTTGTTTTTTGGCAAAATTCCTTGAAAGATTTTTTTATTTAAAAATTTCTGATAAAAGCAGAATTTAGTACTGAAACGGATCTTAAATAAACCCATTTTCTTCATTCATATGTAAATTATTACTATAGCCTATAATCTACAGTACTATAGCCTATAATCTACAGGCAGGGGGGGGGGGCTCCCCTCCTTTGGGCCCTGGGGGGGGGGGGGGGCCGGAACCTTACAATGAAAAAAATTAAACTTTTCTTTGATTGGGCACGAGCCTTTTGGTATAAAACCCTTCATAAAAAAAGACTATATTAACAAAAATATTTTTTCCTCTGAGGAGATCTTTGAGGCTCTAAATAACCTCATTGAAAAAATATTTTCATAAAACTGGATAGCTTAAATTCCATTTTGAAATTTAAACTTTTTTTCGGGGGAGGGGGCGTATTAATATAGAGCCCCGGCTCTCGTCGGCCATGCTACAGGTGTATTATCTTTATTATTGATAATTACTAATTTAAAAATTAAAATAAATAAAAGTTTGTTATATATTATAATTTTTAAATAAAGATTAAATAGATTAGATTAAAAAAAAACCTAAAATCTTATAAATTTTCGTATGTGTTTGTTAAATACATAAAAGCTTTTTTAAAGTATATATAATAAAAGTGAAAAATATTTCTACTAATAAAAGATAAGATAAATGATAATTAATTTTCATAAATTACTTTTTGTTTAAACAATTAAAAGGCCGTTTTTAAATTTTATTGTTTTCCTAAAAAAAAAGAATCTATTGATGCACAAAAAAGGTATCTCTTGAGCTCGAGTGTGATTTATATAATTTTGTCTTATAGTCAATGAGCCGTGTATAGCTTGAGGCAAAAAGGGCCGAAAGGGCTCAGGGTTCCTAGGCTTTGATAGAAACACGGATATCTAACGACCAGACATTTTTCAACTTTTCAGTCACGTGCGTTGTATATTTGCTTCTCATCTTTCATTTGATAGCTTTAGCAAATTCAAGAGCGCGTGTGGAGAAAAAAAAAAAAGAAATAAACGCCGCCGGTGGGTCCCACCGGATTTTATGGGTTTAGGAGAGAGAGCGAGAGAGAAGAGATGGGGGCGCCATACCACCACCACCATAAGGGGAGGCCTAAAATCTATTCAATGAATAAACGACGAATCTGCTTCTGCTGGACCCTGATAAGACAAACGCACTGGTAAAAGACACGGGGGCTGACAAAAGGCACTCGCTAAATATTTGCAAATGACAAACCCACACTTTAAGTACCAACGTCAAATCGTTTTTTGATTTATACCTAAAATAAATTCATTTTTATTTTTATTATACAAAGAGCTCAATAAATTTTTTATTGTAATTAATCAAAAAAATACTACATTCGATTTGGACATGACGCCGACTTTTAAAAATTATTGGGGGGGGGGTAAATCCCCATAGAGATTTAAAACGTTGGCTCTATGGAAGGAAGAAAATGAATTTGAAAAATCTGAAATACTACATCAGTAAAGTGTATTTCAAACAATTTTCACGAAAGATTTTACTGATATACTTTTTAAAGAGTATCTAAAAAAAAAGTTGTTTTATGAAATTTAATAAAAATCGTTTGTGCCAATTTTGAGAAAATCGAAAAAAAAAACTGAAAAGTAAATCAGTAAAGTACTAGTACTTTTTCGTTACCCACACAATCAGACACACAGGCAGACCAATTTGCGGGAACCACTTTTTTGAACTCAGGGGACCTCAAAACATCGAAATCGAATTTTTCACATGATTGCAATTTCTCTCTATCATATATTACCATTGGCGTAGCCAGAAATTTTTGATGGGAGGGGATCAAGAAATTTTTTTCAAAAATTTAAGATTATTTTAGGGTTTTTATAAATAATTTTGGTTTGTTTTTTTAGCTAGAGTAAATTATTATATTTTACTTTCTCTTACGCTATGTGAAATATAATTTTTATTAATATCTAATCATGGCTTGGGTCCCATGGGGGGGGGGGGTTTGAATCCCCAAAACCCCCCTGGCTACGCCTATGTATATTACATATTAATATATGGGTAAGAGAAAGTAAAAAATAAGTTGGTCATACGTGTTGCCTACCTTCCAGCAAGATTTATTTAACATTTTTTGACTCTTTATTTATATATCTTTTTAATCAAAATTTATATATTTTACCCCCATGAGAGTGAAACTCAACTTTATATACATTCTTTTATTTTTATAAACCAAAGTTTTTTTAATTAAATATTTTTCGAGATCTATATATTTGAATAAGATAATAGTATTCAAAATACCTCGATTCGGACTTGACTAGTCATAGATATATTTAACAAGACTGTGAGTGTTTTTTATTGGCGAGTCCAAACATCCCATGGCCCGCTGCCCTCAGAGCTTTGCTGCTTACAGTAGTGTGTTAGAGCAGACCCAGATGTCTGTCCCTCTACTGGTTTAAAAAGCGGTTGACAAGTGATATAATTTCCTTTAAAGTTTTTCACTTTGTTAGTGACTTGCGCGACTAACTGCACATAAGGGGAAGTGAGTTTTATTGGTGCAGGTCGAGGGTCAGGTGGCTTGGTGCAATGGACAGCACGCCTATGCCCGGAAAGGTTGGAGATCCTGGGTTCGATTCCCAGGGGCCATGGGATGTTTGGCCTCGCAAATAAAAAAACACTCACAGTCTTGTTAAACAAAGTTTTTTTTTATTTCTTATGTTTTATTTTATCTTCTTTTCTTCTATTATAATTCAAATCTTTTTTGCACAATCAAAACCTTATTTTCACAATTGAATACTAAAAAAATAATTCAGGTTTTATCTAATAATTTTTAAAACTCTTAGCCGACAATGAAATACAAAAATGTAATGAAAATTTAATGAAATGAATTTGCGCTTACGATGTTAACGGGCAGAGATATGGCTTTAGGGAAATTTAAAAATAAATTCTTTTTGTAAACTAAATAATGAATTCAGTCGGAGCAGAATAAAAAGCCCTGTTCAAACAAGGAATGGCGAGAGATCATTGGAAAGTCAACACGGGCGAAATATTAGTGCAGAGAAATGAATTTTATACAGAGGAAATATTAAAAAAATGTAGACTTATCGAGCAAACAAAGACAACGCGTTATGGAGATTGTGTGGTTTGTTTTTTGTTTGCGAAGGGAAAGAGTGAGAGGGTAGCAAAGTGAGAGGAAAAGAGAAAAAAAATCCTCAATGAAATAAAGCAAGCGGTTTTTCATTTTTGCCAAAGGGCCCAGTGATAAGGGGGTGATAAGAGAGAGAGAGAGAGAGAGAGAGAGAGAGAGAGAGAGAGAGAGCCCGAAGACAAACACCTGCGACGGCAACCGAATGCCAACAAAGCCAAATGAAAATGATGATGGTCAGTTGGATTGTCCAACTGAAAGCAACTCTGAAATCGTTCCACGTTTCGATTGTCCGACGAGGACCGAAAAAGAACAACGAATCATAAGTTTGGTCAACTTATTGCTTCATGATACCATCTGTCACATCATCTATTAAAAAAATGTTATCCATCTTTCTTATTCAGATACAGGATGGGTACAAAAAAAAACACACAACGAAATATAAATATTACAAAAAAATTAATTACAACAAAACCAAACAATGAATATTAAAGTATTCGTAAACTTGGGAGAGAGCTAAAAAAATAAATATTAATTTGAAGATGGCCGTTTTAATTAAAATTTAATATTTCAAGTTAAAATTATATATCCAAAAATTTTTGAGATATATACCTTAAATGTAATCGGATATTAATATTCAAATATCCCGATCAGGGTCGGTGTTAAGCATGGGCGTAGCCAGACTTCTTGTTAGGGGGGGGGGCCAACCCCTCGTTAGGGCGAGAGGGGGGGGGTTTGCAATTAATATATACATAGATTATTAATTATTTATTTAAATTAAAAAAAAATAAATTAATGTAGTGGATTGGGGTGTAAAAAAAAAATTCCCAATGGGAAAAATATATATTTGCTTGTTTTTTTTTTTTAATTTTTAGGACCAGCCAGGGGGGGGGCAACGGCCCCCCCTGCCTCCCCTGGCTACGCCCATGGTGTTAAGTATGAATCACACGGTATGTTTTTGCTTGCACGCAGGTTATTTCAAACGGTTCTCGCAAGGGTATGACGTCATTAATGACAGTTACGAGATTTTAGTTGCAGGTTTTGGCTAATAGAACATGTGGTTTCTTATATTTATTTATTTAAGGTAGACTCCGTTCCTATTTATTTAAATTGATTGGTAGCCATTTTCTGAAAGGTTATTTTATAAATAAATTGTATTTTTAATAAGAATTAAATAAGAAATGTTTTTTAGTTACCTTTTTATTAAAATATGGGTGAATATAATATAATATTTTTAAAAGATTGGTGTGATCTTACCTTTAAGCTCCAAACTAGAGATTTGCCAGAGATTAAAATATGGCAACATAAAAAAAACGAATGCATTAAATGGACTCCTAACGAGATTATGGCTCTAATAGATGGATACAAAAATATTTGTTAATATAATTGGAATTATTTTAATCAATATTTACTTATTTATTTATTATAGGCTATATTAATATTTTTGACATATAAAAAAAAAAAAAAAAAATTGCTTGGAGCACTTCACTGCGGAGAAAATAAGAAGCAATATGTTTAAAAGCTTCACTGGGTGCATGCCTCGTGTGACATCACACCCCGGCCCGGGCCCGGGCCCGGGCCCCGCTTAGAAACTCGCAACGCCCGCAAGCAACGATGCAAGGTAACTGGCTGTGAGCAAAAACGCTCCGTGTAAATCCGCCTTTGTCTATTTAACAATTAAATGCGAGTTTTTTCTGCTGCCCATTTGCAAAAAACTTTCCCGAAGGGGAGTTGAAAGATCAAGGCGATTAAGCCCCCCCCCCCTCCCCCCCAACAAGGATATATTTTAAAGAATATAAAATATTTTTTTGTCAAAAATTTCCAATATTTTTAATTTCTATATATTTTTATTTATTTTTAAAATTTAGGGAGGGGGTATTGCTTTGAATGCTCCCCTCCCCTGGCTCTTGCCCCGCTTGAGTGTTGCAGTATTTCAAATTATTCAAAGTGGTTAGTTTTAGTGAATTGTTTGCCCTTTTCTAAAAAAATATATATATTCAAGTTGTAATTATACAACTAATTAAATTGGTTGTCTGGATGATCCTTTAATGCTACTCTAAATTTGTTTTTGACTATAATAAAGTTTTTCTATTGAAGGGGAGGAGGGTAGTATACCCTTGAGGCGATAAAATGTAAAGCACTGTGAATGAATGACCCTTGATTTATCAAAATGTCTCATTAGAGAAATAATAATTTTTATTCTGATTACTTAAATATATTTTTATATTAATACGTAAAGTATTAACTGGTAAAAAATGAATACATTTTTTGAGCCAGTCTATAGTATTGGCGTGTGGCTATAAGGGTGACTTGCGTCATATGTCATATTTCGATATCTTTTTTTTTCTTTTTTTTGCGAGAAAACAAAAACTTTTTTAACTATTGTATGTGCTTGTTGGCTGAAGAGATGGAAGGGGAGTGTAAAATGGGTTCAGAAAAAGGGAGGAGGAATAAAAAATTACCCAAGCATGTAGAGAGAATTTTATTGAAGTTTATGCGGGGGTGACTCGGGCAAATTTTAGCAACCAAATATCATTTGTATCTCTATTATTCAAAATTAATTATCCGTGGCTAGGGCTGCTTTAAACCAATCGATAATTATTTCATTAATCAGGTATATTTTTAACTTTCTTTAAAAAGAACGTCTTTCATTTTAAAATATAAAACATCATTTTTATTTATATAATTACTATTATCATTTTATTTATTTACTAATGAAACTAGCTGGATTTCAGGTCCAGGGCCTTTATCGCCTCTTTATAAACGAAATTCGCTGAAAAATAGGCAACCACAATGACCAACTCACTAATGAATTTTTCGATTAATTAACTCACAGCTTCTCTACAGTTGACCACTCAACAATTGTTAAATCTTAATAAAATTAACAACTTGGCCTGTCTAGAAAAACTCTGATTGATTCATTAATTGTGTGTTGCCTATCTCCCAGGAACCAAATCAAAAACATGTTCAGATCCATATTTACGTGCTTTTATTACAATATCAGAATTATTTTATAAATATTTTTTATACCATAGAAATTAAATTGAACTTTGGAAGGGTATTTCTGTATATTATTACAAATCAGGAGATGAATTGTCTAGGAACCATCAAATTTCAGTCTGAAAATATTTTTAAAATTATATAAATTTAAATAATTTTCTATTTATTATTAGGTAATTAATATTTTCATATTCGTTTTTATTAGAAAATAAAATATCAAAAATTTATCAATTAATTAAATCGCTATTTATTTTAATTTTATTACAATTTTTCATAATTATTAGATTAATTACTTATTCTCTGAATAATTTATTAGACAATAAAAAGGATATATTCTAAAAAATTATCTCTTCTCTTTTAAGAGCTATGTATTGACCAAGGGCGGGTTCAGAGGTGTTTCTTGGGGGGAGGGGGGGGGGGGGGGTAATATCCAAAATTTTTCTTTGGAAAAAATTTTTTTTTCGCGGAACCATATTTTTCCGGACACAAAAATTTTTGCCGCCCGCGGAACATTCCCTCTTTTGCGGAACCAAAAATTTTTTTCCCGTCCGTAAAAATATTTTACCTTTTTTTAGAGACGCAAAATTTTTGCCACTCGGGGAACCAAAATTTTTTTCAGGTGCCGCCCGCGGAACATTCCTTCTTTCGCGGAACCGAAATTTTTTTCCCGTCCGTAAAAATTTGATTTGTATTTAATACAAATCGAATTTTTAAATATTAATTTTTTAAATTTTACATTAAAAATAAAATTAAAAAATTTTTTTTTCAATCTCGGGGGGGGGGGGGTAAAGGGGGTAATTACCCCCCCCCCCCCGTGTATTTGCCCTTGGTATTGACATATTATTCATTTGAAACTTTGCTGGGCTCTGTTTATTCTCCAATTAAATGAATATTCAAAGTTATAGTTAAATTACTGATTAACAAAAAACCAATGGTTATTAGCAATAATATTAAAAATAATATCAATTTGTTATTCAACAAGAATTTAATTCCAAAAGTGTTGAAATCGAGGTCGATGTTCTGAGCAATTCCTACCCTAATAGAGAGAAAATCATATTGATATTTTGAGAGGCAGCAACAAGCAAATTAAAGTTCACTGGGAAAAAAGGCCTGCTTTATGTGGCCTGGGATTTAGAGGATAAATAAAGAGTGTAGTCATGTCAGTATGCGATAAAATAATAAAATGTTGTTTGGCCAGATTTTTGGCATTGGCTAGGGATTTGAGTAGCATAGAAAGAGAGGATAAAAGTCAATATGGAGTCCAGTGGGTCTTAAAATCGAGTTCGGAAATTCCGAGATTTTTAATTTTTACAAAAGGATAGTGAGGACAAAATCAAAAAATCTGGTGTGATTAACGCACAGCACACACAAAAACGTTCTCTCAGCTTCGCTGATTAAGAGTTGTGTACTGGGGTGCCACAACAGATTGTTTGTGACGAGATATATTTAGTTTCCCATAGCACCTTATTTCCAAACGAGAACAATTGAGTTTCATGAATAAAACATTCAATTGATTCAAAATTTCCAGACTGGGTGTATTTCACTTATATTTTAAATGTTGACTTCTTGAAATAAACTATGATTATTTTTCAAAATTTTAATCTCATATTTGGATATTTTATACACAATAGAGAATTCTAAATAAATAGAAAATTTCATACGAATTGGAAATTTTTTTTTTAATATGTAAAAGGTTCCAAAGGTGACCTCTTTTTGAATCAAAATTTACAAGCAAATCCCCATAGGGATTTAAAATTGGCTCTAAAAAAATGAATTTGAAAAATCTGAAATACTACATCAGTAAAGTGTACTTCAAACAATTTTCACGAAAATTTTACTAATATACTTTTTAAAAAGTATCTAAAAAATAGTTGATTTATGAATTTTAATAAAAATCGTTTGAGCCAATTTTGAGAAAATCGAAAAAACTCAAAATGTACATCAGTAAAGTACTAGTACTTTTTGGCCAATTTTCTTCAAAAGTTTATTTTAACTGTACGGGAAGGTATCTAAGTTAAATATAATATTTCAATCTCGTAGCTCATTTCCTTCATGCTAAAAAAAGTTACACACACACAGACCAATTTGCGGGAATCACTTTTTTGGACTCAGGCCAAGGGGGGGGGGGGGTAATCTGGTGTGACTGGTCGCACAGCACACTATTTTTTCTTAATTTCGGTAATTTAAAGGCGCATTCTGTACTTGTTTGCCAGAATATAAATACAAATCAAATTTTTAAGTATTAATTTTGAAAATTTTACATTAAAAATAAATTTTTTTTCGAAAAAAGGTATTTTTTTCAAATCTCGGGGGGGGGGGGGTAATTACCCTCTTTACACCCCCTCCCTTTGTATCCGCCCTTGAGTCAGGCCACCACAAAACGTGTATTTCCATCAAAATCGAATTTTTGACATGATCGCAATACTTTCTCCCTATAAATTACTAAGAGATTTAAGAAATTTTATCCTGATCTTAAAAATGATCTTATATTAATACATTTATAAAAAACATCTATCTTTCGATTTAGTAAGCCCTTAAAAAAAGCGAAATAATGACTTAAGAGGTCGTTTCATTGATGTTATCAATTATTACACAATTGCTAGATGCAATATTTTAGCATCTGTGTGATTTGTGGGCGTTCGTTTGCTCCTCCCTTGAGGCAATGGGCCGGAGGTGATAGCGGGCTATTAACCAAGTGGTTGGGCCGCAAGTGTCATTCAAATGGTGCAAAAGCCAAAAAAGAAGACGAGCGGGAGGAAAGATAAAAGAAGTTCGGGAAAAAAAAAGAAAAGAAGGAGATGGGGTGGTGGCCAAATAAAATAAAGAGCTGGTGGGGCCGGCGCTATTTTTCTGCCTTGTTTGATAAAACCACACGAGTCGGAAAAAGCTTTCCCCACTAGCTCACCCACCAATTTATGACGGTAAAATAATGGTTGATATAGTGTATATGAGTGCGAAGTCCGCAGGCGAAGAAGCAGCCGAGGCGCTAAAGCACTCAAGCCGCCTCCCCCGCCGCCCTATAAAACACTCGCCGACTTCTCTCTTCGCTTTATGCAAATTTATCACACTTTCTTCTATTTTATATATCCTATATATTTTTTTATAAGCAAATTTAATTTAATCCTCAAATATAAAGAATATTATTATATCGAATATATTCTAAGATTATTGTTATTTTAATCAATGTTTTTCTTTAGTAACAAACATATGGGGTAAAAATAAAAAAATTAAAATTCATTAATTCAAAAGAATCCAAACATATACGCTAATAGTTTCCATCGATTTGCTGGACTATTAGAAACCAAGAAACTAGATAAAAATAATTTTTTAACTTTTTTAGTTTACAATTTTTAGGAAAAATCTTTTAGTCTCTCAACCTGTTTTTCAGATAAAAATGGAAACATTTCAATTCATCAAATCAATCAAAGCCCTACTATGCAATGTATTACTCTCTTTTTTTTATAAATAAAATAACTTTCTTTATTTCTGCGGGCTTAGCGACGAGAGGCAATATATATATAATTCTCTCTCGAAATCAAAGTTTTTTTTTTTTTTATAAATCTAGGCTATATAAAATCACCTTCGCCTTAAGATATTACGTGACTTTTTCAGAGTTAGGAAAAAATCTAGACCTTCTTTTTCCCCTTTGGTTGCTATATAAAAAGTACACGTGAAATTGGATAAACAAAAAAGCCGGTATTTAATTGCTCAATGTTAAAAATATTTACTTAGATTTCATTCATGCGAGGGTTGAAACTCTCCCTGTATACGCCCTGAGTTGAAAAGCAATTGTATTAACCAGAACATTACTTTTATTGAAAAAGAAAATATTTGCATAACAAATATATTTTTTTTATTATTTATCATATTAATATAAAAGTGAACAAAATATTTTTATTTTCTAAATATTCCCATGAATCAAAATAAATTTATTTTAAAATGATTTCTTCGCTTCAAATGGGAAAGATAAAATAATCCTTTTGTTCTCACACACACATGCCATTCTCAATATATAGATATACTTTTCTATATGGTTTTATTCTTGTTTCAACAGGTTGAGAACGGTTTCGAGCCTGTCATCCTTTGTGCTTCATTCAGTAAGGCTGAGAGAGCCGTTCCTGTTAGACGTGGTCCGAGCGCTCGATGATCGGTTTTAATTCCAGAAAATCTTCATTTGGTGAGTACTTCTTGAAATTTTTACAATTCTAATTCATTTTTTTAAATTCAATATATGCTGGCATATAATGTACATTTACTAGCCCAAAGGATGTAACCTTAAACGTTTTGAGATTAATACAGAGGCTTATTGGGTGATTAGAACATTTTTTTATTTTATTATCTATTTTGATTTTGTATTGCCATCCATTTGAGCTTCAGAGATAAATATTTTGTTCAACTTTTGGTAGGCCTATATTTCTATAAAAAAAAATAATTTGATTGATGTCATTTTATCACATCCCAAGGGAAGTCTGAACCTCCAAAAAACCCCTTGGCTATCTTAGAACGTGATGGAAATACACGTTTTGAGGCCCCAGTCCAAAAAAGTGGGTCCCGCAAAATAGTCTGTCTGAGTGTGAACAAAATATCTAAAGGTAGAAAAGAGCTAGGAGGTTGAACTTTGATATTTAAGTTAGGCCCCTCCTGGCACGTAACACGAACCTTGTGAACAAAATCTAAATAGGCCAAAAAGTACTAAGTTAGTATTTTACTGATGTACTTTTTCAATTTTTTCAAAACTCGCGCTAAAGATTTTGATTAAAATTCATAAATCAATTATTCTTATGCTCTTTATATTCTCAAAATATTTTGAGAAACATTTCATTAAAGGCGCTATTCTTTTACTTAATAGGAAAGATAGGAGAAATAAATGCAAGGTAGCAAAATATAAATATTTTTCTATTTTAAATCTTGAAATCTAATGTACCGTCCTTCTGGAAACTAAATTCAAGTCGACACAAAAAATATGATAAGCCAGAACATAAATTTCAATTACTATGAAAGAGTTGGGTGCTGTGCGACCAGTCACACCAGATTTTTATATTTGTTTATTTGCTCATATTGAAAATATATTGAATTTAATTAAATATAATCCATGGAATAAATTGAAAATTCGTCTCCTCTAAACATTAAAAAAAGTCAACCTCGACGAATTCCTTTTGTGAATTCTTAGCGGATCAGCTTAAAAAATGAATTTCCCGTTTCGCACACGACTAGCGACCATCAGAGGAGAAAGAACCGAGAGAGAGCAAACTTGGGGTGTTAAGTAAATATCAATTTATCATAAAAATGCACACATCTTTTATCAATAAATAGCAGACATATGCATTGTGTGAGTCACATAGCCAGAAAACACATTCTCAGCTTTATAGCATATTGAGATTGTAAAGCCCCGTGGTCCAACCAATGGCTTATATATATATATATATATATATATATAAATTTCTGTAAGGTTTGAATATTAGATTTTATCGCTGTCTTTATTCTCAAGCAAAACCAAAAACGCGACACACACACGATTCGAGTTCGATTTCCAACAATCGATTCGATATTCAATCACCGCACCGCGAGATGCTATATAACTCGAATTGAAAGGGGTGGTAGTGGGAGGAAGTCTCTCTATACGATAAGATAAATCACAATGGTGGTGTATTAACCTCTGCCGATTACTCACAGCCTCCCTTGATGCAATCCGATTATAATCCATAAATGGGCAACAATTTCAGAATATATAGAGAGGGCGGGGGAGGGGGTACAGATACCCCATTCTAACGGGTGTTTATGCTCCCCTCTCTTTTCTCTGCTTCTTTACCCCAAGAGTCAATTTAGCTACCTTCACTCCCTTTGCATATGTGAAACTAAATTGCAGAAAATATATTTTTAGTGAATAAAGAACACAACTATTCCATAATAATGGAGTGGGTGTTAAAAGCCAATACTTTTTTTTCAATCCTAGTTGAAATCCTTTTTTATTATTACATATTACCATAAATTACAAAAGGAATTTAGACCACTCAAATCAAACTGCCTTTATCCCTTAAGTGTCTTTTCAAAATATATTTTTTTAGATTACGACATTTGGATTGCCTCTCTTCCGGGACCTTTTTTTGAAAATAATTTTATTGATATGTAGTAATCTAAAAACTACATAAATTAATGTGTTTATTAAAGCTTTTGTGGTTTGAATTAATATTATTAGCGGAATTTTTAGTTACAGACCACATTTTTGTATTAATTATTTATTAAAAATATATACCTGGTATATATAAATATTCAAATGAACTTGAATCGGAGCAAGTGCACAGTACTTGAGAACGGCTGCAGATTAAGCAGTCGAAACGTTGTACAGTAATTTATTTTTAATATATATGAAAGGTAAAATACACTAGGTTATGTGTGTATTTTACCTTTCATATATTCATAATTGTAGCAACTAGAGCCTACGGTAGAGAGTTTAAATCTAATATTTTTAATTAATACAAAAATGTAGCCTATAATTAAAAATTTCCCTAATAATACATAAATTAACTTTCCCTAGGCTTAGGTACTTGAAAAATTATATTAGATTAAAATAATGTTGACATTTATTATTCTATCTCTATCCTTGAATTTATTTTTACTTTCTCTTACATCTGTGTTAATATATATAGAGAGAAAGTATTGGATTCATGTCAAAAATTCGATGTCGAGATTTTGATAGATATACACGTTTTGAGGTTCCCTGCATCCATGGTTTTCGCCATATAGTCAGTCTGTGTGTGTGCGTTCAATTTTAACCATGATGGAATTGAGCTATGAGGCTGAAATTTTATATTTAAGTTAGGCACCTCTCTGGAGAGTTAAAATAAGCTTTTAAACAAAATCGGCCAAAAAGTACTAGTACTTTACTGATGTACTTTTTCAGTTTTTTCGATTTTTTCAAAATCCGCTCTAACGATTTTGATTAAAGTTCAAAGATCAATTATTTTTTAGATGGTCTCATTTTGCTCTCAAAATTGTTTGAAGCACACTTTACTCTTGTTCTTCATAGGAAAGATAGGAGAAAAGGTTGCCATAATAACAAAATATATTTTTCTCTTTCTATAAATGGTGCTTCCAGGGGCCGTCCCCCGGAAAATTTTAGAAAAATTAATGCATACACAATTTATAGCTGAGATGTTATATTAATAAGAGGGTAAAAATGAGAAATGCATCTAAGGTTATTTCACACAGCTGACGTTTCGGTTCCGTGTTTGAACCATCTTCAGAGCTGGCGAAAAGTCATTATGAAAGTGGCATAGTGGATTTTATACATTGTTGAAAATTCTTATATAATAAATATATACACAGTGTGAGACGACCAGGTACATAAATTAATTCATTTAACTTAGAAAAACATTGTGTGGTTTTATGAAACCACGATACAAGTGAGACTTTTTTCGGATCTTAGAAACGCCTACGTTTAACTGAAAATTTTCAGAAATTTATTCAATTAAGGGTATTAAAATCGCGTTTTTAATCTTAACTTAATAATTGGAAAATGGGAAATCAAAAGTCACTTGTTAATAAAACTGAGAACAATATTTATTTAGTAATTGAAGATTTGAATTATTTTAAAAATTATATTTTATCAATTTAAAAATTGAATTATTAAATCTGACAATTATTTTTTTATAATTCTTCATATATATTAAATTTCAACTTTCCTATTTTTGTTGTCACGGCTTGTGACGCCATGGTTTGTAGCGTCACGGCCTTTGACGTCTTTGATGTCTTGTAACGCGACATGTTGATAGAAGAGCGAAAAAATTCGAGGCCATCAAATAAAAGTTCCACTTTAAAATGTAAAACTCACAAATGTGAATATTAGTTATTAAATGTATAATATTATAATATTTGTAGGTAAATTATCAAATATTGAGTATATTATCTATGTATATTTTTAAGAGAGCACCTATGTCAATAAAAATGTAAACAATTGTAATATGCTCAAAGAGTCAGGTCGACTCAGAGCAAAATAAATAAATAATCAATCAATCTCTCTCTCTCTCTATTGCCAATCTAATAAAATATAAATATAATTAAAAACGCATATAAAATAAATGAACTTAATTTTTTTTAATTTATATTTTTCAATCTCAAAGGGATAATTAAATTTAAATTCTCTTTAAGTATTATTATTAATTAACTATTAAAGACCGAGCTTTCATGCTATTTTTTATACATTTCTTAAAATCTATATGCGTATACTAATATAAAGATTAAGCTTTTAAATTAATACTATTTGGCTGTGCTATGGGTATTTAATCCCTTTCAAGGAAATCAACAACCCTTTGCTTTCAATGACTCGATGATGAATTATAGCAATTATTAGCTTAATTGGCTTTTCATTCGCATTAAATGGAATTGATCAAACTAAAAGACATAAATTAACAGCGTTGGCAATTGGATTGAGTTGAATCCTCCGGTCTTGGGAATTGACACTGAAGCCAATGACCGGTGGGCTTTTGTATATAACGCACCCCTTCTATATATCTGGTCGATGAATATCATAAAAACATTATCTGGCTTTAAGCCTCTCTATTGGTAATACAAGTCAATTTGATTCTCAAATGAAAACTAAAAGATTATTTAACAAGGCAGACAAAAAAAAAAAGCATTTTTATCAAGGGAGAAAAAAATTATACTAATTACAAATAGCGTGTCATGCCCATTAGCGTATTTTCAATTTAAACACTCTATAAGTAATTTTCATTTGATGTTTTTATTATCGCCTCTTAATATTTTAATGTTTATTTTATTTTCAATCCGAATTAGTTTTTTTGTTGGCTGTAACTAACTAATTACAAATAATAGTGTACAGATCCTTATTTATAATAAGTCAAAAGGGATTTTTTATCGTACATTAATTATATGTTATTTCACTTGTTTGTTCTTTTGATTTGGTTAAATCCTTATAGAGCAATTAATAAATTTAAAAAAAGAAGCATGTGAAATGCCGGACAGACGACTTCACCCCCTGAAGCCCCGTGTGGAAACATTTTTGAAAATTAGGCACTCAAATCTGCGTTTTTAGCTGTCTCGAGACGTGGAAAATATTATAAGCTTAGCTTGATTTATAAGCTTTTTAAATTAAAATATTATTAATTATATATATTCATATTAGTAAAACCCGGACATTTCTCAGATCCGGACGCCAAATCGGACACCTGTTCCAAATCCGGACGTCTGGGAACCCTATCTTTATTGATATAAAACTCCCAACCGGCTTTAATTAAATAAGACCCATATAAGCTAGCCCGTAGAGTGAGGGATATCCCCTCCTTTGATATTTTTCTAATTCTGTGTGCACCCATCTATCTCTTCGACAAACCTTAGATTATTTTTTTAGCAAATTTCAATCGAAAATTTAAATGAAGGTATTTATCGTGAACGAAAAATATTACACACAAACACTCGTAATAAAGACACGGAAATTTTTTTTTTTTTTTTACTTTATAAAAACATTTCTTGTCAATTTCACGCACTGTACCCCTTCTTTAAAGTCGAAACAAAATTTGAAAATCTATTGGAATTTTTAATTGAGGCTAATAATACTTGCAAATTAGCCTCACCCTTCTCTCTCCCAAGCTCTTCGAACTGAGACTTTCTTTTGGCTTTTTATTTACAATTTGCGAACTATTTTATTTTTAATTTTTGAAAAAGGCTTAGCAAATCATAATATACGATGATGAGCTGAACGAGTCAAAAAAATTTTCTAACTCAAACTTAATTAGAATTTATTTTTACTAACATCTCTTAGTAAGTTCAGAGCCGATGTGATTTATGTCAGGATAGCGCATTATTATGGTTTATTAACATAAATAAATAACAATATAAAAAATTTTAAGTTCGTCTCTTGTATTCCACCCAGCTATCTAATATAGACCAAAAATTACAGCCAGTATAAAATTCAAATAGGTATTTAAATAAAAAATGAAATACCAAGTCGTAATATTGTTATTTTATTTACTTATGATAATAGTAAGAACATCGGCAGCAAGTGTAATAAAATTCTCGGGAAGAAATGTTTATTAAAAATCCTTTCAGGACAGCTCCGGGGTCCAATTAGGAGCAAGATCAGGACAAAGATCAAAAAAGTAACAAGCAGCACACTATCATTAAAAAATCATGCGATTTTTAGTTGATTAGCCAATGCAGACAGCCTCCGAAGTAGATAGATATCTCAGAAAGATAGTGACTTCCTCATTATCAGTGGCTGTTGTGAACATTAGAGCGCGCACGACTAGAACCCAGAGATCACCAATACATTAACTCTACTGGGCGATTATTTGCAAATTTAAATGTTTAATTAATCTTTATTTAATTTATGGGGGAATCAACTTTCTCCAATAATTTTGGGGGCAAGAATTCCAGCTCAAATTTTTTTAGAAAATAGCTCCTGGGCCGTAGCATTTGGTACTATCTTAAAATACATGTATTTATAAGTAAAAATTATTTAGGATATGTGAAGTTTCACTAAGTTGTAAATGAAAGAAATATTGAATTTCTAACTCAATATATTTCGGGCTATTAACCCATCTTCAGGAGTGCATACATGTGACTGAGTGAATAAAAAAGACTAGATGCTGCCAGGCTTAGGTAGGAGGGGCTTAGATAGGAGTGGGGGGAGGAGTTGGGGACATTTGTGAGTGCTTGCTTGGGACTAGGGTTGTCTCTGGAGGGGACTGCCTATTCTAGGAAGGACTTTAATTTGCTAGTTCAACTACCTTTGGCTGGCTTACACAATGGTATTAACTTCACTCGTGACATTAAAAACATTTTTTTATTTTTTTTTTATTATTTTATATATTTTTTTTATTTTTTTAAATAAAGTACTAGTACTTTATGGCCGTTTTTGTTTAAAAGCTTATTTACACGAGTTCGGGGGATGCCTAGCTTAAATATAAAATTTCCACTTCCTAGCTCATTTCCTTCATGGTCAAAAATGTCCAACACACACACACACAGACCAATTTGCGGGACCCACTTTTTTGGACTCAAAACATGTATATCCATGTATATCCATCAAAATCTCGACATCGAATTTTTGACATGATCGCAATAGTTTCTCTCTCTATATATTTCTAATATAGGGTAAGAGAAAGTAAAAAAAAAAAAAGGTAAAATGATATGAATTTTGTATAGATTATGGTGCAATATTATGGGGGGCAGGGTAGATCTATGATGTGACATAATATTTGTCTGTATATGACTGTGACAGGGGGCGGGGGACTAGAATATCGTCAAAAAAGGCGTGACGTAATATGTGCACGACCGCTATGAAATTTTGAATCAATTTTTTACTTATGAAACGCAAGTCGTCAAGTTTAGAACTAAGGTGCTATGGTGGAGGTCCTGGTTCGACTCCAGGGGGCGCAATTTTTGCCCAATCAAACACGAACTTATCTCGCAAATTTGCTATCTTAAACGATATGATATATTCACTGGCTTATTTACAGTCTATTTGAGCGATGTTTGAAAAAATTCCGTCTCTTTTCAAACAAAGCTCTACCTAGTTAATATATTATATTATACCTATATATCTCGACACAAAAAATCTGCTGTGACAGTAAAGTTCACAACTTTCAATTACCAAAGGTGCAATAAGTCACACCAGTTTTTTAAAACAGTTCTAGATGAGCTGATATTTAGTACAATGTCCGATAATAAATTTAGTTGAGATTTCATACTTCTGACGTATTCTCTTTTGATTATTGAATTGGTACTTTTCTCAAACTGAAAATAGCACGATTGCAATTCCTCCCTTACTTTAGAATTTTCACAGCAAAATAACACAAATCATTCATCCCACTAAGGAAACATGGCATCTGTTAATTGAAATAGTTTTTGATTTCATAAATTTCAATTAGATTTTTTCTTTTATTAAGATAAACTTTAGATATACTACCAATCTTTTTTTCCCCCACTATGTGAAGGAGCTTTGTGTGTTATATTAACTCTGCAAACAATTATTACAAAGTCTTAACAAAAACAAGAGATAAATTACTTGATCCAAGAACACACACATAGCTAAATCCTGGTATAATAGTCCCCCGTGATATCCATATTCATATACTGGTATGTTGCGATACTCATGGAAAAACTTTACTTCCTTCTCCCCTATGAATGAGAATTTTTATTTTGATGTCACTAAGATGATTCGAACCACTCCAAGTCAATAAAATATTTATTTTTATTTCGGCCATTTCTTTGCCCTTCCCATCTATTATTATACCCCTTTTATCAGCCTATTACATAAAAAGATCAATGGAAAATATTACACCACCGGAAAATTCTTTTCAAAAATTTATTATATCAATAATTAAAATATTCAATTTTTATTATATTAAAAAAATCTCTAACAATACCTGACGAGATTCATAGGATTATGTTCGTAATGTTCAAAATTAGAAATTTCCAATTACAGGTGAAAGTTAATTATATCTTCGTATTTTGAGAATTTTCATCTAGATACACTTTAATTAGAATTGTGTTGTTTGATCTACCACCATCCTTAAATAGTTAGGTGTAAATATTGATGGATGCTCTCCGGAGGTCATTTAGAAATAAATATATATGTATTTGCAAATTTATTTTATTTTTATACTCGTTTATACAAATAAATTTCTCAGAGTATTAATAGGCCAGTCAAATTCTATATTAAAATCAAAAGCAAAACGCGATGTAACGCAGCTTTTTTGCTCTGTTATTTGCACCCCTTAGGAGGGTGTAAAACTGCGTTTGCAAGCAAAAAAGTTTAGCTACTTGCGTAATACGTGAAAAACTGCAAAATCTTCGGACTTTTTTCAGTCTTTGCAGTTCAATTCAATAACTATAGGCTTTTGACATTACTTGTTACTATCAGTTTGAAAGTATATGAAATTTGAAACAACCCAAAAAATTCGAGGGGGGGAGCCCAGGGTCAAGATTGGCTCTAAATACTCTCCTTTTTATTATTATTTTTATTATATATTATAATTGTGATGTGTCTGTCCATCTTGCACTAATTAAGCAATTTTGAAATATAATGGTGAGTTTATTTCAATTTTTTATTATAGTTAAAATATTTTTGTGCTCATTTTGTTTTTTTGTTCCACTAAGGGTTCGTGTTATAAGTAGAGAACGATACTTTCTTATTTGCCATCTTTCACTCTTCTCACAAAATACAGCACACTGAAAACGCTTAGAGTTAATGGTTAATCTTATTTCTTTGTCTGGGTACAATATTCCCTTTTAGTATATAAAATAAGATGCAGCTAACGCCCGAATGTATGCAAGGAATGTTTGCATGAATAAGCTGTATATAGCTGGAGTGAAGACGTTGTTTGATTGAAATTCGGGCTCAATGGTTGTGACGACGTTCAAGTTTGCTGATGGCACGGCGTTAGGCGAGATTGAAATCTAATTTTGTATTAGATTCGCCTCGTCGTCTAATGTAATTAGCGCGGAGCTAATTATGCCACGTGTTAGTCTCGATGACGTGTGAGGGGGTTGGGGTACGAGGTGGTTGGGTGGGTGGCAGCGAGCTGCCAGGGGGCTGTATTTGCCTTGATTACAATTAAAATGAGATCGGATGCGTGTTATTAAATACCATTATAACATTGTAATCTTGCCTAAGCATCCCGATGCAAATGAGGCGACCAAGACATTCAGTTTCAATTCCGCCGGCTCGATTATATATTCATTTTCGACTTTTTTTTCACTTAACCATATTCATCCCGACTTAAGAAAGCTTCTTACTAAAAAAATATATATTCAACATTAAAAGCTATGTCCATTCATTTTATAATATGGAAAAAAGTTTAATCTATTCAACTGATTTTTTTTTTACTTTCCTAGATGGGGAAATTTGTCATCAATTTTAGTAAAAAAAAATAATATAAGTTTAAAATTCCTAAAACAGCGTGGTAAAATAATCAAATTATTGTTTATTCTATCAAAATAATATTGATTTATAAAATTCATTATTTTTTAAAACTTTTGTTTTTTTAAAAAAGGTACGCACTAATTCTATTACATAATATTTATTAATAAGAAATTATTGTATTTTATGCATTTTTAATGTATGTAGAAATTTACCTATCTTATGATCCATGACATTTGATTTATATATATAGTAAGTAAGTAAATTTATTTGTTTTTAGCTTGTTTGTTATAAAATGAGTTTTTTTTTTATATATATATACTGGTATATATCGAATTTGCATTTTATTTAAATATTTAATATATAGAGGGCCCCGCAAAAAAATCCAATCGGCCCCTGCACTTATTGGATTATGGCATGACTTGCTTTTAAATGTCGACTGCTTGAAATAAACTATGGTTATTTTTCAAAATTTTAATCTCATATTTGGATATTTTATACACAATAGAGAATTCTAAATAAATACAACATTTCATAAGAATTGGAAAACATTTTTTTAAATGTGTAAAAAGTTGCAAAGGGGACCCCACCTCCTTTTGAATCCAAATTAACATGCAAATCGACCTGATATTGATGACCAAAACAGCAGAAGATTACTGCGAGGATAATCAACTGGAGGTTAATGAAGAGAAGACGAAGGTAATAGTATTCAGAAGAAGCGGTCAACTGGCAGAAGACGTCCAATTTAAATACAAATAAAGATCCCTAGAAATTGTCAACAAAATTAATTACCTGGTTGTAACATTCTCTTCATCGGGAGTTTTTTCTATTTCTATCTATTGCATATATAATGGTTACCAAAACAAATGGAGCAATGGAAAGCGTAAAAAGTATCATAAAGAAGGAAAGAATAACAAATTTTAAAACAAAATGTTACTTAGACGAATCCACAATACTTAGTGTTTTGCTTTATGCATCAGAAGTGTGGGCCTTGCGTTATCCTGACACAATAGAGAAAATCCAAGTTGAATTTTTCAAATCACTGTTTTATCTGGAAAAAAACAACCCCATGTTACGTCATAGGAACAGAATTTTCTCAGCCAAAAATGATTACCTGACTTCAGAAGAGCTATGGGTTGGCTGAAAAAAATTCTATCCATGCCTTCGACTAGACTTTCTAAAATATGCCATGAAATGATGTTGTATCTCAGTCAAAGTAACTCTGATTTAAGATATACCTGGGCTTTGCAGTTGAAGCAGTATTTCACGCTCATAAACAGAGAAGACTTGTCGGAAGGACAAAATTCGGACATGATATCGAATAATGCTGAAATTTTAACGGAAGTGTTGAAACTTTACTTTGGATTGGATATGGAGGATATTCGTCAATCGGAATACATACCAAACGTATAAAGACTTAGAATAGGCAAGAGGAATTTTGAACATCCCCATGGACAATAACAGAATGAGATTAGTATTTCAGACAAGAACGGCAAACTCCAGCCCAGGATCATGTATTTCTATTTAAATGGAAATACCCATAAAATAAACTCCCAAGAAATTTGCTCCATATGCAATCAGTAACAAACGGAAGACATTAGTCACCTCTTAAAAGACTCCTGAAGTTGAGTTCTTTCATAATGAATGAATAGTAGTGATTGTAGTGCCTTAAATTCGTTATAAATGGATGATCTGTATTTCCTTTTACATTGTTAACCGCGTGACATACATTTCTTTTTTTTTTAAATACAATATGTAATATGACTCCCTCATGTAATGAGCCGAAAAGGCTCAAAACATTATAATAAATAATAAAATAAATAAATAAAAGTAATAATAATTTAAAAAAATAATTGATTTTTTAATTTTAATCAAAATCGTTGCAGCGAGTTTTGAGAAAATTGAAAAAAAAAACTCAAGTAAAGTACTAGTATTTTTTGGCCGATTTTGTTCAAATACTTATTTTCACGATATAGGGGGGTGCCTAACTTAAATATAAAATTTCTTTTTTAATTTTTAATATTAAACAAATAATTTATTAAAAGCTTTTATTTCTGTGTTTTTTTCCGGATCCGTGCTATGAAATTTATTTAAATTATATTAATAATTATTATGAAAAAAACACACAAGGACGAGATTGTAAAAACCACTTTTTTTATTACGGGAACTCAATTTGTTACTATCACTAGACTTGCCTTTATATTAAAGTCTATTCTCCCAAAAGGGAGAGTGAGTACCTACGGTATTTACCCGTATATAGGCCTCTATGAAATCTCCACATTCTCATTTACTTTTTCGCAATATTTAATTTTTAAACAAACATAAAACTATTTAAATAATAATTTATTTTCTAATTACTTAAAAAAAATAAAAGCTTAAAATATCAATATTATGAAATAATAAACAATTTTAAGTGTTCCATTCAAATAAAAAAGAAATTAATTAGATAAGCTTAGAGGGTAAATTTTGACTATAAAAACTGTATATTTATTCAAGTCTTTATGCATATTTATTTTTAACAGCACTATATATTATATGTATTTATTATTTGAACGAGGAGAGAGGCGTGAGATTTACTTTTTATTGTCCTTGGAGAGGGAGAGACACATACAAATGAAAAATCCCTTTCATAAAGGGTTAAATGAAGAAATAAATTTCTCCCAAAATAAAGAGGAATGGAAATGTTAAATAGCAGTGTCTTAGGCATGTATCGTATCGGCGATGTCACTGCTGTCAAGTCAGCTGTGATGGAAGGTTGTGATGGAAGGAAGGTTCAGGGAAGGGTTCTATTTGTAGCCCTGGGCTGCATCCATTGCCTTGATACCATATCTGCCTTTTCCATACAAATTTCGCTCAGCTGTCACAAGGCCTTCTTGATTAATGGCTACTACACAATATTATGATTTTCTCCGGGAAAAAGACCCAGTAAAAGACAGAAAACTCGATGCCAAGGCAGTAATGATCGAGAACATATTGAAAATATATCAGATTATCATACACAAGTGCTTATCTCATTTTGATAAAAAGAACCCCACAAACATTTACAACTCTGACATATCGAGCTTCATCTCATTATATAATCTTTGGGCTATTTTTTCTTTCAAAAGTGCAAAAAGAAAAATGACTCTTTTTTTAGGGGGGATCTTTTATTGTTTAACTTGTAGTAGTATGATAACTTTTTATTTGAAATGTTACAAAAATGCACATTCTTATCAGTCATGAATTTCTTCGCCTTCATTAAAAATAAATAAGTTTTCATCATAATTCACCTCAATATAAACATAAACACAAAACATCAAAGCAAATCTAATTATTATACTTGACCTAAATTTCGTTTATAATCAAAATGCTATTGATTCAAAAAGAATGCTATACATTGTACCCTTTTAATAATTACCTGATATACAGAACAATTCATAGTTGTCTAAAAGAACGCTAAGAATGAAAGGTCGATGCCAATAAAATGTCATCAGTGAATTCACGTTGACAAAAGTTCACCAACTTAATATTTATTCTGTATATATCAATATCAAAAAACAAAGTTTTATTTATTTTGTTTTATTCATAAATTAATTAATTAAATGTATATTTTTTTGTGCATATTAAATAATATAATTTAAATGACTTCGATAAAAAGGGGTGGAGTTGATAAATCCGTGGAGGGTGTCAAGATCGGATTAATAAGTGATTTTGTGCCGAGGTTAGAAAAGAATAAAAAACGAGAGGGTGAGGTTTTTGTAAGACGGAAAACAAACTAAAACCGCTAGTATAGAAGATGGAGAAGTAAGTCGGGCAGGGAGAAGGGCGAAAAACGCAAAGGGCGCGAAGGGAGGGAGGGAGGGCAGCAGCAGCCTCAAACCTTGAGGGTTGAGGGCTGCGCCCCCTCCAAAAAAAAAAAAAAACTTTCGTGCAGAACGGCTGATGTCGGTTGACATCTATGGAATGATTGATGTACTTATTCTTCTGGCTTCGCGAGATGTCCCTTTCCTCGGCTTTCTTTCACTTCTCAGATCCATTTTTGCAAAAGACTCGGAACCCTTTCTCTATGAAGAATTTTCCCCGGGACAACAAATTACACTTTTGCCAAAGAGAGAACTAAGATATTAATCCAACATTCTCAAAAAACAAGCTTTCACTAGAGAAATGACATTGAATAGTCGGCACAAAAATATTGATATTACCCTGATAACGAGTGGGGAGGGGCGCTAGCACTTTTTAGAAGGGATAAAGCAAACTTTTATTTTTATTTCATAGCCTAAATAACTAAGCAATGAAGGGAGAGACCGAAGGGCTGACCCATCGCCTGATTTATGTAGAATTATAAATAAAATTCATTAGCCATTTAAATTATAAATATCATATCTCTAAATTTATGAAAATATCAATAACCTCGATTTTAAATCTTTTTTATCTTTTACTCAACCCACAGAACTTTTTTTATATGACATATTTACCTTTTTTTAAATCATTCTATAGAAAAAAGAATACATAGCATAGCATGGATGAAATAAAACATTTTAAAGGCATTTTGAGCGCAAATCGAACACTCGCTCAAGTTGTTGAATAGAAGTAAATTACATTAAAAAAGCATTTTTTTGTATTTATTTTTTTAAATATATTTATTTATACAAACAGTTAGGAAAGTGACTCAAATGTAGATTATCTGTTAGTTACTCTTTCGTGCCTTTTTTTGCTAATCATGTATCGGTGAATGAAGGTTAATGAATCCTCTGCAATGAGATTGTAAATTTGCGCGCCCAACGCTTTTAGTTTTAGTAACATACATTCATTTTTAATATAATTTTAAAGAACTTTTACAAATTATTTTCCTCTTTTTAGTACATTTATAAAAGCGTTGTTTTAAAATTTTTTTTATATTTATTTTATTTAACCTTTTTTACTTTTTAGTTTTTGTTTTAAAATATTAATGCATATAAGTTAATATATACAAGTAAGATATGCATGTACTGTACACGATACAATAAGCAAATTTGTTTTTAAAAATAAGAGAAATTTTGATTATAAAAATTCCCCCTCTCTCATTTTTGATCTGCCGCCATTTTGAAATTAATTTAGGTACAAAAATGAGACATATCAAATATTGCATTGTCACTGGACTTACATAGATAGGTGTAAAAAATTTCAAAGCTCTAGGTTAACTAGAAGTGGTCGTAATTTCGATTGGCTGGTTTGTCTCAAAAACAGGAAAGCAAGTTAATAAAAGCTTTGTAATATTAATAAAAAAAATAAATATTCATATTTGATTAGGCGACCCAGTTAACCGAATCATTTAAGGATTTTCGAATAATTGCTTTAGAGCGAGGTGAAGCTCACGCTTCAGTCACTATTTCAATTCCCTCCCGATCGATAAATTTATATTGGCTACCATTTAATTGGAGTTTTGATGTTTTTTGCAATTATTATTTATTATTTATTTGGTTCAATATTCTCTAGCTTTTAGAGGGAGGTTATCTTGATGCTCCATACAGGTGTATGTCGCCTTGTGCCCTTGCTCTCTACCTCCTCCTCACTCACCTGTCTTGAAGTTGGCTTGTCAGCCAAGCTCTCAGGTGATATGTTCAAGTTGGTGAAAGGGCCCTAAGGGCCTAATGACCTTGTATCATATTACTTCTGTAATATGGAATTAGAAGAATAATAAAACAATAAAATCGAGAGAAAAATCTTTAATAAAAATTTAAAAGATAAAATGCATATTTTAATAATTTAGTCAATAAAAGAGAGAACCGAAAATTCTATTATTATTTTTTTAATATTATATAATTCTTTAAGCTCTCGTTGCGGATATATTTTCGAATAGAAATAAATTGAAAAAAAATGTTAAGTTTTATTTTTTTAAAATGATGTCATTAATAAAATTTGAAAATTACAATTTAATAACTTGTTAAATAAAGAAAATTATAAAAAAAATTTTACGACTACAACGATTTGGCCTCCAGCCTTCTAAATACTATTACTCTCCTTAGATTATTGAACTTGTGTTTATTTTTTATAGAATAAATTAAAATTAAAATAATTCTTTTTCCTATAGTGATGTCTGTCTGTCTGTGTGTGTGAACACGATTGCTTAAAAACACAAGCAGCCAGATCGATGAAATTTGGTATATACTCCTTACACTAAAATTGTAGATTAATATAAACTTTTGGAGTAAATGCGTCACCTGCAAGTAGTACTTTACCGTTTAGGTTTTTTCAAAAATTTTGAAATTTTCACTTTTCATTTGTTTCACAAATTCATTGTTTACATGTTTTTTTAATGACACCTGTATGAATTTGTTTTGATTTCTTTTTTTTTTCAAAATTAACAAAAAATATCTTTTTCTTCGTTGATTATTTCAAAAACTATTCAGTTTTCGAAAAAATGTCAAAGAATAAAAACTATTTTAAAATAAAGTAATTTATCATAATATGACAAAAAACTGAATAGTTTTTAAAATAATCAACGAAGATAAAGACATTTTTCGTTAATTTTGAAAAAAAAAAATCAAAACAAAAAATCATACAGGACATTAATATTTAATAAAAAAGCAATGGTTGAATATGTGTAAAATTTCCCAAAAAGAAGTGAAATCTCAGCCAAAAACATCGGAGATGCAAAAAGCCCCTTTTTGGGCCCTCGCATTATTTTTGCCCAGAGTCGAGGTGAAATCAAAAAAAATGCGTTTTGCTTTTCTGATATATATGGGTTATAAAACAAATAAAATTCTGTAGGGGTTTTATTTTTGATTTTTTAATTCCCCCTCGGGGCGCCCCTTTTTGCATCTCCGATGTTTTTGGCTGAGATATATTTTTCATAAATAAATTCTTAATTATAAAATAAAATCTCTTTCGAGTTAATCAGATTATCCGATGAGTGGCCCATATATTGATCGTTGTATATACAGTATACAGTATACTCGTATATAATTTAAATGATTGATTTAATGCATATTAAATTTAGCATTATCTTATTTCACATTCATTCGAGCTCACCTTTTTTTTGTCGAATAAAATTAGACAGGTCTAAAATGATTACTGAAATATTTTCTAAAGGATAGCTTTTGATATTATTCAAAGTAACGCTTTAGATTCCCTCCCGCGGGGTTAGAGGACTAAGATTAGTCTCAATGTCAGTCATAATTTTTATCAAATGCAAAATAACAGCGAAAATTCAGTAGCATAAATCATTCTTTGACAAGAGACAAGGTGTTAGGTGCTCTCTCTCGCTCAGACAGAACACAATAGGTCCATCTATCAACGGCTGACTCCTAGGCTTTGTAACGCTGACACATAGGAAATATACCCAGCAAGCTGCTCCCCTTTCAATTTTACAATCGAATTCCATCAAGAATTAATATCGACCCCCCTTCCATCCTTCCAGGGCCTAATTAAAAATAAGATACCGCCCCAACCCTTCTCTCTCTCTCTCTCTCTCTCTCTCTCTCTCTCACCCTCAACCCTTCCATTACATTGCTAAGTAAACACCAATTACAATTTATTCCATTCCACATTTTTCAAATAAATACTTTCCCCTTTAATTCAAAGTTTTCATACCTGTCTATCAGAGAGAATTACATTTAGAAGAGACTTTTTATTATTATACAATTACGCTTAGTATTCACATAAAATTTAATTTTTAATCTTTTTTACGCGTTAAAAAACAAAACCGCGTTAAACGGGGCCCGTCAACATGCAAATAACAGTGAGAAGGGTATAAATAAAAATATATTTGAAAGTTAATAATATTTTTTAATTTAATTGCTGCCCTTTTTGCTGACATTTCGCGCCGTCGTCAGTACAAAGGGACCGGCAATAAAAAAATAAGAAATTAAATGAATAATTTTTACTTTCTCTTACCTATATGTATAAATATAGATAAAAAGTATCGGTTTAATAGAGACTGGGTATAAATGGCCTTTGATGCCGATAAAGACCATAAATGAAATAAAAAAAGTATTGGTTTCATGTCAAAACTTCTATGTCTAGATTTTGATGGAAATACACGTTTTGAGGTTCCTTGAGTCTAAGAAAAGGAGTCCACAAAATGGTTTTTCTATCTGTGTTCAATTTAATGCATGAAAGAATTCAGCTACGAGGTTGAAATTTTATATTTAAGTTAGGCATCTCCCTGAGGCATGAAAATAAGCTTTTAATCAAAATCGGCCAAAGAGTACTAGTACTTTACTGATGTACTTTTTCAGTTTTTTTTCGATTTTCTCAAAATTAACTCTATGGATTTTGATTAAAATTTAAAAATCAATTATTTTTTAGATGCTCTTTAAAACGTATATTCTCATTTTCTCCTCAATATTGTTTGAAGCACAATTCACTCTTGTACTTTACAGGAAAGATAGGATAAATGGTTGCCATGTTAACAAAATATAAATATTTTCCCATGTTTATAAATTTTACATCTTTTAATATGTCGACACAAAAAAAATCTGGAATGACAAGCACCGAACACAATTTCATTTATCAAAGGTAAGAGAAAGTTGTGTGCTCTGCGACCAGCCACACCAGTTTTTTCAAGACTATTTTTTGGTATAAATAAGTGACGTTTCGGCCGCAACTGCAGGCCTTCATCAGCCACTTTAAAATATACAATTAGGAGGCATTAAATATTATATAGGCAGCCTAAGGGAGGGAGGGAATCCCGTTTGCTTATTCGTGCTGACAAGGGGAGGGGGCGGGGGTGGAGGGTTTAATTAGTTGTTATTCATAAATTAAGATAATTGTATCCATTAGAGCAGAGATTTTTTTTGTTTAGATTTAAAAATAACGTGACATTTCCCGAGATACTCGCTCTAATTTTTTTCACTTCAGTTAATTTATAATAACATAAATAAAATGACATATTAATGATTTTTATTCAAGCTGATAAGTTTATCTAACATAAAGCTTTATTAAAACAAACTTCTAGTAAATCAAGTTAAAATTAGCCATTTTCAAACCATGTATTACTGTTTAACATCAAAAAATCGTTATTATGTTGTTATATTGATCCGTTCATAGATTATCCAGCTTTTATTTGTGACTCTCGTTATAATTTACGGATAATGCTTTGATTGATTAGAATAATTAAGGGAATTTTTCCTTTGTTAAAATATATAGAGATTTATTAATTTTTTAAATGAAAAAAGAAGAAATATATTTCTCATTTAATTAAATTTCTGTATTTTTACCCCATTAACATCAAATTAGACTATATTTCTCAATTTTTTTGAGAAACTTTTCTCTTTCTGGGCGAATATCTCAACAAATTTTTAAGATATCGGAGCCAAATTTTTTTTATATTAAACTAGAATAAATAAAGATTAAATTGAGCAAAAGTTAAAAAAAATAAATAAAAATAAACAAAAAGAATGGCAAAGGCTCAAAGTTGAGATTTTACCAATTTTGGAAGGTCAAAAGTTAGTCCCTTATTTTTCCCTTTTTTTCTTCCCTTTTTTTTCATTCTTTTCTTCAATTTTCAAATTTTCAGACAAACTACAGGTTTCCTGCTGGACCGATTTTGATGAAATTTAAAATACAAATAGATACTATCGAAAATCACGAAATCACACTTTTCACAAAAAGAAGTGAAATCTCAACCAAAAACATCGGAGATGCAAAAATGGGCGCCTCGGGTTCTTTTTTGAGTGTGTTCGGTTTCATTTGATTAATTTGCCCGCGTTAAACGAGATTTTGTTTTTCACACTCTCAAATACCAAACTGATTTTCTTTGTTAGAATATAAATTAAACAATTAGTGGTATTATACTCGTTAATAAAAATTTTTTAATAGCTTATTTTTTTCTTAAATAATAAGCTTAAATAAAATTTTTTTATATTATTATAAACACTTCATATGACATTTCGAGTTTGTTTGGGTCATCATCAGAACTAGGGCAGTTAGAGATGTTTAATATGTGGTCGATAACCGAGTTGGTTGGCCAGAGAGAGGGGAGGGCTTTAGCTTTACTTCCCCTTTAGTTATAACTGGCTAGTTTTAATATACAATTTACTTAAAAAATTTCAGTTCTCGTTGACTTATAATGTAATTATTAGGTATTACCTCCCTTTTGCAAAGCGAAAAAAAGGTATTAAAACACTTGGTGTGACTATTCGCACAGCACACACATACTTACCCTCGGTAAAAGAAAGTTGTGTACTGTGCTGTGTCACCAGATTTTTTGTGTCGAGATATATTTAGTTTCTCAGGACCTTAGTTAACTTGACCACTTGAATTCCATAAGTAAAAAAGTCAATTGATTTAAAATTCCCATAGGCTCTGTGTATTTTAAATGTTGACTGCTAGTTATTTTTCAAAATTTTAATCTCATATTTGGATATTTTATACACCGCAGAGAATCCGTTAATAAAAACAAAATTTCATAAGAATTGGAAAATTTGTTTTTAAATGTCTAAAAAGTTCAACAGAGGGATCCCCTTTAGAATCGAAATTAACATGCAAATCCCCATAGGGATTTAACATTGGCTCTATGCAAGGAAGAGCTGGAAAATGAATTTGGAAAATCTTAAATACATCAGTAAAGTTACTTTAAACAATTTTCACGAAATTAACTGATATACTTTTTAAAGAGCATCTTGAAATAGTTGTTTTATGAATTTTAATCAAAATAGTTAGAGCCAATTTTGAGCAAATCGAAAAAAACTGAAAAGGTACTTCAGTAAAGTACTAGTACTTTTTAGCCGATTATGTTCAAAAGCTTACTTTCATACCTCAGGGGGGTGCCTAACTTAAATATAAAATTTCAAACTCTTATCTTCATGCTTATAAATATCCACGCACACGCACACACACACACACACACAGAGAGAGAGAGAGAGAGAGAGACCAATTTGTGGGACCCACTTTTTACTTTCTCTTACCCTATATATGATATATGAAATATATAGAGAAAGTATTGCGATCATGTCAAAAATTCGATGTCGAGATTTTGATGGATATACATGTTTTGAGGTCCCCTGACTCCAAAAAAGTGGTTCCCGCAAATTGGTGTGTGTGTGTGTGTGTGTGTGTGTGCGTGTTTCTGTGTGTGTGGACAGATTTTTTGAACTCAGAAGAGCTCGAACCATGCATTTCCACCAAAATCTCGATACCGAATTTTTGGTATGATAGCAATACTTTCTCTCTATCATATCTAGGTACTATAGGCTAGTTATTTTTAAGGGAATTATTTTTAAGGGAAAGTAATAATATGTGATAGCACATTCTCTGGCGCAAAAGAAGTGATCGCAACTAAAACAGACTTGTAATGTTCGCTCACTCACACCGAATTTTTTTTATACAGTATCAGCAATTTTGAAAATGAATCAGAACAAATTTTTAAAAAATGTCAAACATCTAATTGCCTTATTTTTCAAGAGATTCTTTAGAAAACAGAACGCAAAAAAATGCAAATTTAGTAGATACATATCAAAAACTCACCTACTTTTTGCTCTTTTGTTAGATAACACGAGTGTGTTTTTTTTTTTTTTTTTGAAAAATGGAAAATCGTGGAGGCGGGGATCGATTTTTCCGGTAAGAAACATGTAGAGGGTGGTTATAAATAACAATAGCTGTATGTGTGTGTTTGTGTGCCCGGTGGCAAGGCACCCTACAGGGTGGCCAAGGGGTGGGTGGTGCATCCGAGCTCTAACCCGTCTATTGTTCCCGTGCATTGACAAAAGGGGGCGCGCCCCACGACCGGCCTATTCCCAATCAGCGATTCATCTATTAATCTCGCGGTAATAATATCAACCAGATTGTTATTATTAACCCACACATTGGGTTGAATGGTGACACCGAAAGCGGCGACCGCCGCCCACCCAAGTTCACATCTGCTCATGCTGATACACAGGCTGATCGCTATGCACTAGTGCACATCAGTTCTCTATATTAATAAACGTATACTAAAGTCAAGTAAAAGCAAACAGATCCGTAGAGGCTCATCCATTCAACTAATATATCATTTAATTTATAGAGAACATGATCCAACCAAAATGGCAAACGCTTAAAATCAACAGGCTATTTATTAATATTTATTCAAAAAATCTGATTATTCCATTCATGAATATCAAGAATAGTGAAATACTTTAAAAGGTTATTTATTGCATTATTTTTACTTTCTCCTACCTATATACTGTATATGTTAATATATAAAGTATTAGATTCATGTCCGAAATTCGATGTCGAGTTTTCGATGTAATACATGTTTTGAGGTCCCCTGAGTCCAAAAAAGTCAGTCCCGCAAAATGGTATGCCTGTGTGTCTGTTATGCTCAATTTAAAGTATGAAAGAATTTAGCTACGAGGCTGAAATTTTATATTTATGTTAGGCACCCCCCTCCCAAAAAAGTACTAGTACATTACAGATGTATTTTTCAATTTTACTATTCGGTTACAACGGTTTTGATTAAAATGCATAAATCAATTGAAGGGCTTAGTGGAAGATAGTCATAAGCCACCATTCTGTCATTTTTGAGATATTCATACCATCGTATTCTTTACATATCCCGCTTTAATACCACCCAAAGAAGTTGCTTGATTTTACAATAATTGGCTGCACATAATAAGTGCAAGTTCTCTACTTGGCCAGCTAGTAAAGAATTGAGAAGTAAAGATAGTCATGAGCCACAGCGAAATGGCGTCGAAATCTGGAGTGAATGAAATTCCGTTCGTGTTCAAACGACTTCCACAAATAAGGGAGCTGAAAATGAAGAGTCTGATTCTTTTTATGATTCGTAGCACCAGTTCCAAGGGCGGATACAAGGGGGGGAGGTAAAGGGGGTAATTACTTCCAACCCCCCGAGATTTGAAAAAAATACCTTTTTTTCGCAAAAAAATTTATTTTTAATGTAAAATTTTAAAAATTAATACTTAAAAATTTGATTTGTATTTATATTCTGCCAATCAAGTACAGAATGTACCTTTAAATTACCGAAATTATGAAAAAATAATGTGCTGTGCGACGAGTCACAAGTCACACCAGATTACCCCCCCCGAGAAACACCTCTGGATCCGCCCTCGACCAGTTCCAGCTCTAATTACAACATTGTAGGAGAATAGACATATTTTAATATGCATAACCTCTCTTTGTGGCTTGTGACTATCTTTCACTCAATCAACTTACTTTACGAATTACTAGCCTTTTATGAAAATGCATTAACAAAAACGTTAGATTTGATAACCTTAGAATAATTTTTTAATAGGACTATTAATGTTAACAATAACACTTGGATTGAATATCATTTGAAGGCAATTAGAAGTTAAATAT